>OOFB01017537.1:19519-34069 GCA_900323305.1 Trachyrincus murrayi | reverse complement strand
ATGGAGGCCACTATGGGTGCCGGCTTCTGCTCCTTCTTCCCCCTCCCCCCAACCGCTCTACTCTCAGCGTTAGCAACAACTGCGGTGTGTGTGTGTGTGTGTGTGTGTGTGTGTGTGTGTGTGTGTGTGTGTGTGTGTGTGTGTGTGTGTGTGTGTGTGTGTGTGTGTGTGTGTGTGTGTGTGTGTGTGTGTGTGTGTGTGTGTGTGTGTGTGTGTGTGTGTGTGTGTGTGTGTGTGTGTGTGTGTGTGTGTGTGTGTGTGTGTGTGTGTGTGTGTGTGTGTGTGGGAAGTTGGCGGACGTGCCTCGGCGGACGGTTCACCGGGGTGCATGCAATATAAGAATCCCAGCCCGCAGCACGTCTCCTGGTGTGGCGGTTAAAAAGGGGACCTGTATGAAAATGTTAGTTTTGTTTACGCGGCCGCGGCTGGGCTTTGTCCTTCACGCGGCCTCCAAGGGTGACAAAGTGAGAGCTACGCGATCCACCTTGGGCAGAAATAGGAAATGTCGCCGTGGACACCAGCTGTTGCCTAGGTCAGTTGACTCACTGCAGCCGAGAAGCCCGGGCCTTCCCCAGGCTCTGCCAAATACAGAGCGTGTGTGTGTGTGTGTGTCTGGGTGTATGTGTTGATACCCGGTGTTGTTGTTTTTTTACTAAATGTGTGAAGCTGCTCAGATCGAGGTGCATTTATTGGTAGGTGCCCTACGTGGGATAAAGGGACTTACTTTGGTGACGAAAACAAAACAACAACATTATCTGTACGGTGCCCCGGCACGGCTGTCTTGGGGAGAGCCAACACTTGTCAGCCCCGAGGCAGAGGCGTGGCCAGGTAGACGGTCCAGCGCGGTAGGCTTCCAGGGCTTCGCTCTCCACCGCGGTGTCTCTGACATATCCATCGCACCCGCCCGTAGCCGAGTGACACCTTTTCAAGACACCTCTGCCTCAAAACCGACAGCTCCGATTCCACATTTGTCTCCCGTCTCGTCTCCCGGGCAACGTGCGCTAACGCAAGACGCAAGAGCGATTCCATTACCTGCCGACAGCCGAGACACCTCGTTTGCAAAGACCTGGAGGGGGGTGGGGGGTGGAGGGTGCGGGGGGGGGGACAACATGAGTGTAACCCCGCCGCTATCCAGTGATATTACCATAGTCGACACTTGAAGGACACACAGCTGAACTCAACATGAGAGGGTACGGGTAACTTTAAGGAGAAATGTCTGGCTGTCTTACAGCCCGTTGTTAACAGCTAGTTGTATTGAAGTGTTAGACAGTCATACCTTATCCAGAACATTGATTAATAGGTCAATTGTTCTTTTTTTACCTTATCCCATAATGGACTTCAGGAACTCATAGGAGCTGCCTGCCATGGCGCCATCTACAGAGAAATGAAAGCTTTGTTTAGAGCCAGAAAAACAGTTTAAATATGGAATCCCCATTATTGAAGGAGTCAGCTGTACATTAATAGCCAGTGATCCTGAATCTAGGGCAGACCAAAAGACGCTTTAAAAAAAAAAGTGATCCTCAATTGAATGACGTGTTATTTTTGTCCTCACGTGAATCATCGTGGCTGAGAACGCTGCATGCCCGCTGGTGTCAATGGAAGTCCGCCGGCTTCATTTTGACCGAAAGAGCCAAATATACAGCTCACACATATAGTGTGTTTAATCCAAACGCATAAAAGTCTATGTGTGGGCAGCAGGCTGCGGCTTGTCCGTGAGGATTGATGTACCGTGGAGTCTTGGAGTTGCCGCGGCAACGCGGGACACGGGGACCCCATCACTTTTATGACATCTTAAGGGATCTTCGTTTTAATACAGTCCATTACGGCTGACGTACAAATCTTGGCCGACATGGTCCTATCTGTGGCCTGATCAATTTTTATATTGCTGAGCCGACCCCTTTACCCTCATTTTGTCATCGCAAAATTCATATCATACGGGACTCTTATGGAAAAAGAAATTGCAATAAAAATGGGTTACGGACCCAGAGATGTGCCCGAGTCAGTACTGTGACTAAAAAAGGCTTGGTCGAGAATAAAATTTGTTTCTGCGGTAAGCAGAAATGTTTAAATGTTATTTATTTTTATGCCCCTAAGAAAATATATTGTGAAGGGCTACATTGATTTATAACATAACCGTGTCTCGGCGTGGGATTGCAGGGCCAGAATTTATGAATCCTTTGCACAACTCCTTTAATTGAATTTTCCAAATCTCTCACCACACACAAATAATCAATACCTGCTGCTGGGGGAAACTTGCCTCAGAATTATTATGGCCTTTCTTTTTCAATTCTGTCCTCATCAGCACATAGGGCCGCCGTGGGTATCTGTAACGCCTGCTCTACACCCTGGAGGATTTATGCTGGGCCGAAGCTGATTGCTCTCCAAAAGTGACTTCTCAAGAATGCTTAGTGAAACTTTTGTTAACCTTTCAGGGCGGCCGTGAGCGCTTTACTCTCTGCTCTCTCGCTTTGACGAGAGCAAGATAGCCCCAACACAGGAGGGAAGGTTGGAGGGGACCGTAGACCGTAGTGTTGGGACGGAGACAGAAGGGGATCGTTGTGGTGGGACGGAGACAGAAGGGGACCACCGTAGTGGTGGGACAGAGACAGAAGGGGACCGTAGACCGTAGTGTTGGGACAGAGACAGAAGGGGATCGTTGTGGTGGGACGGAGACAGACGGGGACCGTAGACCATAGTGGTGGGACGGAGACAGAAGGGGACCGTAGACCGTAGTGGTGGGACGGAGACAGAAGGGGATCGTAGTGGTGGGACGGAGACAGAAGGGGACCACCGTAGTGGTGGGACGGAGACAGTAGGGGACCGTAGACCGTAGTGGTGGGATGGGGACCGTAGACCGTAGTGGTGGGACGGAGACAGAAGGGGACCACCGTAGTGGTGGGACGGGGACAGAAGGGGACCACCGTAGTGGTGGGACGGAGGCAGAAGGGGACAACCGTAGTGGTGGGACGGAGACAGAAGGGGACCACCGTAGTGGTGGGACGGAGACAGAAGGGGACCGTAGACCGTAGTGGTGGGACGGAGACAGAAGGGGATCGTAGTGGTGGGACAGAGACAGAAGGGGACCACCTTAGTGGTGGGACGGAGACAGAAGGGGACCGTAGACCGTAGTGGTGGGACGGAGACAGAAGGGGACCGTAGACCGTAGTGGTGGGACGGGGACCGTAGACCGTAGTGGTGGGACGGAGACAGAAGGGGACCACCGTAGTGGTGGGACGGAGACAGAAGGGGACCGTAGACCGTAGTGGTGGGACGGAGGCAGAAGCAAAAAAAACAACAATTGATTTCAACTGCAGCAATATCATGCATCAGGTGGCAAGCCTCGTATCTTGTGGCACAAAATTGCAGCAATTCCCCCTAAGGGTTACTCTCTCTCTCTATATATATATATATATATATATATATATATATATATATGCATATGGTAAATCACTACATTAATTACATCACTACTACATTTCCCCCATGTAGTTCTATAATGGAGACCGGATATGGTTGTAAAATGCTGATTCGCCGTTACAATCAGGGATGAGATACAGGTCATATGATCACTGCTTGGTTGTCACGGCTCTCCCTGACCCTGACTATCTTCTCTGATCATCTGTTTATTTTTTAATTCAGATTATTTAGTTTTTGGCAGCTGTAGGGCTGCAAAATGAATTGCATATTAATCGAAATCACAATTTTGACCTCTGCAATCAGCTAATCGTGAAAGGTCGCAATTTATATATTTTTAAATGATACAAATGATAAAAACAGGAATAAATCAGATTCTGTACGCCTGTTACATTAAATTACAAACCGTTACAACTCAATTGCTTTATTATTTTAGTTTTTTTTATACACAGTAGGCGCCATAGAATATTAATTCTGTATATATAATATATAATCTGTTAATCACAATGAATATCGCAATTATAATTTTTGTCATAACCGTGCAGCCCTAGACAGCCGACATCTCTTTGTTGGAGACAATGCATAGAAACCCATAGAGCTGTATGGTTCTCTTCTGTCGCATGGCTCAGCTAAACCCGTCTCTCTCGCTCTCTTATGTAGCCATGTCTGTATAGGGCAGTCTGCTGGATAGGCGGAGCTGGGTTTGGGGTGTCCTCGCGGGCGCGTACCCATCGAAGCACCGGTAGTCGCACTCTCGCACGCTTTAGCCCTCGCACGGGTGGGTGCACACGAGTCTGTACTGGTGCATCGGCAGGGTGGAGGCTTGGCAAACACATCTGACATGGACATGAAGCGTTGGCCACGGTACCACCTGACCTACCAGCGGTCATCAAGTTCTTTCTAAAATGTTATATATATATAACATTATATATATATATATCAATTTCACATGAAAGTTCAGCTGCTACCCACATGCTCAATAAATGTCCTGGCTAACAATCCATCCTTTCAGTCTTGAGCTGATCAAGAAAAAAAAGAAAAACCTGGCACTGATTTCACCTATTAACATACAGCAATATTGATTTAAATGGGATGCGCCTTCAGCTATGTAACGTCTGTGGTTGAGGCAAGTTCCAGCCATCTCCCCCAGGCTCATGTCAGCTATTATAGACCCTGATGGTAAGTTGTCCCCTTGTCTTGACCAGGCTCATGGTCTCTAGATGGGGCCCAAACAGGAGTCTGTATGTTGACCAGCATCCAGACTAGGAGGGGGTGCGGAGTATTATCGGCTGGCATCCGGTCAGCTCTGCTCCCTTCTACTCCCGAAAGGCAATTTCCGATCTCTTACTTCATGTGAGCTGTGTACGTCAGTCAACAGTCCCCGGAGCAAGAAGAAGAGGAGAAGAAGAATTTGACAAAGCGATATCCGAAACATGGAAACCGATATCCCTCCGTCGGAAGTCCCTCCATCTCTCGCCGCTACCACGCATTCAAAGCAGCCACTTCCAGGTGTTCTCCTTAGTGAGATAAGAACACCTTGGAACAAGGTTAGCCAGCATCTCTGCTGTCTGTGGCAGTTAAGTACGTTCCTAGAAGTCCCATGTACGATTCCAATCTACCACAAACTAACTCGGCTTCAGGGTCCGCCATAAAATAAAATAAAAAATGATGTAACTTGAATTTGCTTGGCTAATTTTCCCAGATAGTGAATGAATGGTGAGTGAATGGTAAATCAGTTTTTTCTACACGTAATCGACTTCACATAGCTTAGCAAGCCTTTGTGTTGACATTAACCGTAAACAGTGGAGTGTGGATCTGCCAATCCCATGATTTCCAATGGATTGTTGGTTTGTTAGAATTAGCCTCAGGACTCCGGGACCCACTTAAATACAGTGAACCAGTGTGGCTGAAATGATCCATACAATGCCACACACACATACAAAATAACATTACTTTCCCCCCTCTTATTTTTATGTATTCAAGCCTATTCTGCATTTTATCACACACACTCCAAGCTTGAGGACGATAGCAGTCAAACGTCAAAATGTCAACAAACAAAAAGGAAAAAAAAACACGGAGAAAATATTTTCACGTAAGATCGTGCCCCATGACAACATCATCTGTCTGCTTTTCCATCCTCCCCACAGATGTAGGCCAGTGCTCTTCGCTAGCTTTGAGTAACAGTTTGTTTATTTAAAATGCACCCCCCCGCCCAGGCCCACGGAGGGCCTATTCCCTCCCTGAGCTATGGGCCTGGTGTTGGGAGCTCTGTTGTTGTAAGGAGGTTTACACACCACTGATACATTTCATGGCCGCACCATGTGATAAAAAATGTGACATCCCTGCGGTTGCGGATCCACAATGCAACACGTATGTCGGCGAGTCTCACTGGAACTAATTAAAACAATTTCTAACAACCTTATCGGAAAACAAGCCTGACTGCAGACAATGTCCTCCATTCAGTGTCACACAAGTCACCATTATGTGATTGGATCACAAGAAACCCTTCACTGGAGGCATTATATGTGCCTAAAATAATCAAATTAATTCTATCCCTGGGAAGTCTGCTCATTGACTTATTTGTGTAACTGTGTGTTGTTCCTCGGACACACGATTATCTGAAACGGTCAAACAAACAAGTCTCCATTGAAGTGTTGTCGTTGAGAGGCCTCAGAAGAACTAGAGTGCATGCTAGTCAAATTACACTGGTTCTGTCTGGGTGTCTGCCTGGCCTTATGATCACACTGTCTTCCGCCGCAAAGCTGCATTCTGTCAACACAGAATACATGTTCCATTCTAATCTATTCACTTTAGTAGTTACTGTAGCATAGTTTGTTTACCAGCTTCAGCTGGACCCTCCTTCATTTCAAGCTAATGGATATGATGTATGGTAGACCTTCTCCAGGCTACAAATGTCCACACAAATGCATCCTACAAAAAAACTTTAAAGAAAAGGAAATTAATTCGCATACCCGTGAAAACCTTAACTCTAAGGAAGATCTTTCATGTCTTCCAACCCTGGCTTGGAAGACATTGCAATATGTCACATATTGCAATATGTGCATTCTTAGTAATGCATTTGTTACTAACGACTGAATAGATAAGGCTAAGCACAACATTGTTTGCTTCAATACCATAACGTTTCTGACATTCATCAGAAGACGAATTACCTTTATATAGGCCTAGGCTTCCACGGGAATTGTTTTCTTTCAACTGCAACTCTGCTCTGGAAGCTGGAAGCAGAGAATGCCATTATACACCATTAAACATTTTTTTTTTAAAAGGATAAGCTATTGAAACTAAGTTTCCACAGCAAAAGGTGTTTAGAAATAATATATACATCTTGACATGGTTAAAATGTTAACTGTACGCGAGTTGATCTTGTATATCATGTAAACATTCAGCTCACTACTGTATATAAAAAATATATTGACATCCAATATGAATTGAAATAACCTTGACTTGTCATTGCAACATGCTGACAGCACATTGCAGTCACGGCATATCGTGATATTTATCGATATTGTGTAAAATTCCCCATAATTATCATGATAATACATTTTTCCATATCGCCCAGCCCTAAGTCACGCTGTACTACATACTTACTTAACTGTCTGTTTCTCGCCAGTTCAGTGTTCAAATCAGCAGAGCTTTTGGTGAGGAAGCTTCTCAGCTCTGTGGTGCCCTCTGCTGCCTGTATTAGGCCCTAGAAGACCAATGATAAAGTCAATGAATTAAGGAATTTCGAAGGTACAAGTGACGCTCAAAAAGGCGCAATATAACCAAATCAGTGTGAGGATCTATTTTAAGTCTGCCGTTAAGATAAAGACTCAATGTATTCTACTTCTCTAAGTTAAGTCCCCTCCCCAAAAATAAATGTTACTCACTACAATTTCCTCCAGGCGTTTCCTGGCTTTGATGAACGCTCCCCCTGATTTTTCCAGTTTGGATGTCAGGGTGTGCAATCTGGTCAAACAGAAAGAGCCATTAGGAAGTAGTCTTACAGTGCATTAATGTCGGACACATTCGATAGACATATTCTAGAACAGGGATTCTCAACTGGTGGGTTGCGACCCATAAGTGGGTCATTTTGAGTGCGTCACAGAGCATATGCCAAACCTTAATTTTTAGAAAGAAGCCCATGAATTAACTAATGTTTCAATGTTAATTCATGTTCCAATGGCTTACTATTATCATTGAGTTTAATTGTTGCAGCTTTTTGTTCACTCAATGTTTTTAACAGTACATGAAGGCATTGTTGATTACTTCAATATTGGTAAATAAATGTTTTCTTTTTGGGTCATGACTTAATGGCTAATGACACATGTGGGTGCTGAGGCTTGAATTGTTATATTCAATAACTGAATATACAACGAGGCAAATGGACGAGCACAGATTGAAATAGTATCGTTTGCACTACTAATTATCAATGTAGGCCTATTCTTTCCATGAAACCCAATTTAATCACTGTTCTTGGATAGTGCTACAGGGTTCCTGGTTAAACAAGTACTGCAGTATATTATATCATAAACCACAGCTCATGTGAACTGTTGAGCACAGAACTAGAATGTAGAATGTAAAACTAATGCTTATTTTGATGGATAGAGCAGGTCACCAAATGTCTGTCTTGGCTAAGGAAATGGCTCTTGTGTTAAAGTGCTCTTATACAACTATTTTTAGTGCTATGTAAATCACTGATCATTTAGCCAGTTAAGAATGGCCCTCGTTCTGTGTCTCCTGCCATTAAATTCTGATAAGTCATTATGACCATCAGTAGAGTGTGGCAATTGAAATATAACAACTAATAAAACAGGCTGGTCTTTGTAACCCCTTCTGTTCCGACACACAGATTTTTGGAGAACATTTCTTGACACGAGTCACGTGGACAATTAAATTAACCCAGTACGTAATTTAAAAAAAGACTGCATAATGTTTGTCTTACTTACTTGTCAATATCTCTGTGTTGGATTATTTGCTTAGAAGTGGTTTGGCCTGCCAATGGAGAACAAGTCGATGAGAATAAGACATTGTACATCAAAATAGACCTAATGTTGTTGTTTGACTGGTTGTTAATAGCAGTACTTGGCTAAAACTGAGTTTGTTGCAAATTCACTGTGGAAAAGAAGATTATTGTAGTAGCCTTATTGTCTTTCCAGATTTTGGAAGGATTACACTAAAATCTGTATCTAACTGTTAAACAATTCCTGTATGGACTGGCAACATTACCTAAGACACATTTCTGAAAACGACTACATAATTGTTCAGATGTTACGTTGACCTGGTGGCCTGCGTTAAACAGAAGACTCACACAGCTGCAAAATGTGTAAGAGCGATTCTTCGAAATGTTACGAAATATGAATACATGGCTTGTAGTGGCAGCCAAGCAGCAAGCAGCAAACACCAAGACAAACAGCTTGTGTTCAAATCTGGTGGTTCGACACGTTATGCTTAAGTATTTCATAAATAGCTGAGACTGGAGAAAACGATCGCAATAAGTGGAATTGTCAGACATTGTTCATTATAGAAATTGTTCCTTAATATATAAAAATATCGGAACTGTAATGAAACCATTTTGTTGCAAACTAATTAACGGCAGACAGGCAGCACGTTTTCCCTCCGTTCCCCTGGCTTCAATGTGTCTTCTGCTTATTTTCTAGCTAATTAGAGACACGTGTGTCTTCTCTCAGTGCCACAGCCACAGACACAAGCGTCTGACAGAAACAAAAGAAATACTGTATGAAATCAAGCGAGCACATGCTGATTTGATGGTATATGGTTGAACATTTGAAACATCTTCAAAGTCATCTGTAACAAAGGGCCCTCCCAACCTGCCGGGAGGCTCCCAGTGCCGGGGACGTCTGGTTCATGCTGAAATACCAAACAAATGCGTTAGTTTTAAATGTTAGACATAATAATTATCACTCATCACACAATAACATAATTAACCACTTATAATTATAAATCAATGTGAAAAATATCATGGTAATGAGATTCATACTTACAGATTCTTTGTAAACCAAACGACGTGCTCTTTTAGCCCTATTCAAAAACAAAGTCTACAGTGAGTTTGGTAGAGTTCAATCCCAGTTTTTATCTAATCAAAGTGCTCATTTTGCCGTATTCAACAACCAAATACTAAAGTAAAAGACTAAAGTTCAATCACACCCTATGACAGTCCCAGGGAGAGGGGTATTGTTGAACTAAACCACTCGTCACTACCTACCATCACACTGTGCAGACTGCACATGTAATCATAGCTATTTGCACTCTATGATTATGAATTATAACAGGACACAAGGGAAATAAAGTACATATACAAACGTTATACTACAATACAATTTATTAGGTGAATAATAACGAATACGTTTTGGGACTTGTAGTTATATTTGTCAAAAAAAAATAACATTATCTTAAACACATGGAATGGAATTAAATGTGCTACTTACGGCATTTTTAGACAAGAAGATTAACTGCATATATATGTGTGTGACAAGGAGACCAAAGATCAGTCAAACGTATACGCTACAGAATAAACAATACATTATATTTATTCTGCTATATTCGAGCCCCTCTGGTAGTTGGAAATTGGCGCGCGTGCATCGGCATGGGCAGTCCGTCCCAAACAAGACCCGAAGCCTCGTTCCTGTTATCTATTGGTGATTCCACACAAAACACTATCATTTTGAAGCTTGTTGAAAATACAACAATACAATACACGACGCTCTTATGTTATTTATTTAATGTGCAATGTGTATTACCATGTAATGTGTATTACCGGAATAAAAGACGGAAATCCCAATGAACAGCAACGGAGACGTCGCGGAACCTTGTTTGTGATGTGTCTCGTCGGAGCGCTTTCCGCGGCGCACCGCGTGATCACCTAGCAACAGGAACGAGAGAGGCGTGATCACCTAGCAACAGGAACGAGAGAGGCGGTCGTGAACATTTGTTGGACATGTTAGCGGTGTTTGTTTTGACAAAGGTAAATCGTGTCACTTGTAGTGTTTATCTGCATGCGTTTTATGTCGAGTCACGTGACCACTGCGACCAATAACGAGAGGGATAACGCCGTGTCAACTGCTGCTTGAAACACGAATGTTGACTGAATACATGTCTTCCTCCCAGGATGTCTTTTCAAGCGTCATCGCAGCCTCTCGATGAAGGGGCTTTCTACATGAAGTGTAGAGCTGCCTACCTGGCTGTGTTTAGGTCAAGTTTGACAAATATCGTTTCAAAACAACAGTTATGCCGTGGTAAGCTATATTAAAGTTACACTACACTTTTACTCGCTTATCATGTTTCTGAGGTCATTGGTGGAATAGTTTTGGATCCATTGGACTTGGAGTCAGCATGTAGTGTGTTTCAACCGACTGTTTTAACCATCTAATAGTTTAACTTTTACAAACTAGTGGTCAGCAGCTGTAACCTACATGACAATCGAGTTAATTCATAAAACCCAACTGGTTATTGAGTTGTCAATCACCATGTGTATTGTTAAAGCAGCATGTTTGCACAGGCCATAATATCAACAAGGGGCTTGTAGCTCATTGGGTGCTTGTCTACACTATAGCAACTGTATGTTCCTGTGATTCTACCCCCCATGCTAGTTCTGCAACTGGCAGGAAGGAATCCCTCTCTTAAAACACTCAGTAAGTACTGGACGCCAACCACTTCCACGCTCAACTTTGATGATTTCTGTGAGATCCTCAAGTTTGAAAAGCAGACCGACGAAAATGAGCTTTTGAGAATTTTCAAAGGGATGGATGTAAACGGAGATGGCTTCATATCGCACAGCGAGCTGGAGAAGGCTCTTACCACGGTGAGTAACCTGGCAGGTGTGTGTCACATTGACTATGATGGATACTACAGTTTGATCTGGGAAGGTCCTTTTATTGAGCCAACAAAAAGTCCCTTACTGTGGTTGTATTTGGTGGTGAAAGAGATTTGAAGTTTGAGGTAGATTATTACCCATTTAATGAGTGGAAAGTATAATAAACAATTTGGTTTTGCTTAGTCTTAGTAAAAAGAAACAATACATGATTACAATCAGTGGTTTTCTCTGGTCTAATCAAAACAGAGTATCTTGGATTCACTAATTAAACGCATGTATGTTACAAACTTCCAGAGTGGTGAGACGATGACAGTTGAGGAGATCGAAGCCATTTTCTCAATAGCTGATGCCAACAAAGATGGCAAGTTAGACTATGCAGAGGTAAGCCTGGATATGTATGTGATCCTGTATTTCAGCCTACAGCAGTCATACATTGGAAGAAGTACCGTACCAAATAAGAGATGACTGTAATACTGAAGTTAATTCTCCTTAATCTAAAGCTTACAAATCAGCTCACTATCGGCTTGAGGCCATTTCAGATTAAATCTAAGTCCATATTGGAGAACAGTCAAGTGTTGTCAACATTATAATACTAATAATAATCTGATAATAGGGCTGCACAATTAATTGCATATTAATCAAAATTGCGATTTTTACCTAATTGTGAAAGGTCATCTGACATCTGATTTCATACGCCCATTACATTAAAATGTAACTGTTACAACTCAGCAATAAGCATTATAATGAATCACAGGCAATGCCATTTAAGGACGCTAGAATCCTGCAATGTGATGTGGTTGTTAGGTGGGCAAATTTATTATTAATTCTGTATACTGTATATAATATATAATAATATATAATCTGTTAATGACAATGAATAATCACAATCACAATATCGGGCAAAATAATTGCAATTATAATTTTTGCCATAATCGTGCAGCCCTACAATGTGATTGCAGCAAACTAATGAGCTAATGAGTGAAGCCTTTGTTGAACCTTAGTTCTGCCGGATGCTGGTGACCACGGCAGAGCGGTGCCAGTCCGAGGCTCTGGAGAGGCTGGAGGCTGATGCCAAGATGAGGAGGCAGAACTTTGGCAGCCAGATAGATGGCCATCCAAAGAGTTCCACGTCCTCACCTTCATCCCCCTCAGCAGCGGTAGCCACAGCAACAACAAACCTCCCCCAGCCTCCATCGGAATCACAGAGGCCAGATTCAGACCCGGCACTCAAAAAAGGTTTTGACAACTGAATTCATTTTCTGTGCTGCATTTTAGTCACTCTAGTCAGTTTCACAGCTTGCCAGATTAAAACCACCCCCCGTTCCTCCATCCTTTTGTCCAGAAGCAAAACCAAATCTGTTTCCATTGTAGTTTTGGTAATTGCTCTGCACAGGAAGAGCTCTGTCATTGGTCTAAGGAGGACAGTATTCTGATTTGGATCATCATGTTTGGCTTCAGCAGTTTCCAATTTTTACACTTTTCAATGAGATATTTAGACATGGATATAGACATGGAAGAGACCAACATTGTGTATTTCACAAAAAAAGAGCCTGCATTTGTATTTCACTGGAGCCAGGATGTTTTGAAGAGAGGAGCATTGGAAAACTGTACTGGTCCCTGATGAAGGGGAAGGGAAGGGGGGGTGGGGGGGGGGCTATAGGTGCGGTAGGGCTGATGGAGAGAAGAGATAGAGTGAGTCTCTTTAAGAGATAATCCTATTGATTTTGTGGCACTCGTACAGCAAGCCACTGCTGGATGAGAAGGCCCACTGTCCAGTAACACATGTCGGAGAGGGTTGGATAGCTGGGGTGACCGAAGCTCTCCCCTGCGTATCGATTTGTACATGGTGGTCTCTTTTAATGATGGGTTGCCATGAGCTGCCATCATTTTGTTGCCACACTTTGGGTCACATGGTGTCATGTGGAAAGAAAATAAATGGCACTGACCTGTAAGGTATCCCCGACGGGCAATTTGTTACACAGCCAGCATTAATGCAATCATCATCATCATCATCATCATCAACAGTCAACACACACCAAAAAACTATACTGTGTGTGTGTGTGTGTGTGTGTGTGTGTGTGTGTGTGTGTGTGTGTGTGTGTGTGTGTGTGTGTGTGTGTGTGTGTGTGTGTGTGTGTGTGTGTGTGTGTGTGTGTGTGTGTGTGTGTGTGTGTGTGTGTGTGTGTGCGCCCCAGAGAGTCGAACGCCGTCCCGCGTCTCCTCTGCCCGCAGCCGCCGGTCGTCCCTATCGCCAAACGCCGTCACCATGGCAGCCAGCAGCGCTAAAGCCAGCGGAAAGACACTGGAGCCTGCAGCATTACAGGTAACCACCCTACTCCCTCGCTACAGGTCACCCTCCCTCATTCCCCACTACACCTGATAGATGGATGGATGGATGGAGAGAAATACGTAGGGGCAAGAGACACGCAATAAACAGAATGAAGCAAGCAATAAACGCTAATATGAACAACACAAGGACTGCGCTTGTTTCATCCATACGGACCTCACACAAACTGACCTCTCCTTTACCCCTTCATGTAATAATAATCACATCCAAATCCTGTCGTGACATTAAAAACACAGCTGATTTATCGCGACCACGGCGTCTAGTAGTTCGGTGTGGGCTCACCAGACGCCACCATTAAGAGAACCCCAGAACCATCTCACCCGGAGACCAGCCCGGACATTGTGTCCACGGCGCCGTATCGATTTCAACTGTTTTGTTTTTGTGCTTTGTTGTTCCTTAACCTCTGCTGCTGTTCTTTACAGCAACAACAAAAGGTAAGTCTGGTGAAGTAAGTAAATAAATAAATAACCGTAACAACCCCCCCGCCGCGCTCGGAGCCGGAGGCGCCGTGGCGAGATTGGAAAGGGCCAGGCGTCGTTAAGGAGAAAGTGTGTGTGCGTGTGTGTGTGCGTGTGCGCGTGTGCGTGTGTGTGCCTCGCAGAGAAGTTCCCCGTCACCTGTTTGGCTCCTTTATTGCCATGGTCAGGGCTGATAATTGTGTGAGTGCGTGTGCACGGCTGCATGCACAAACTGTGTTGTTTCTGATTGTGATATAGTTTTGATTTCACCACCACATGGGGAAAAACATTTGAGGTGCAGATACTATTTCTACGAATATTGTGTTTTAATATAATTCCTATTATAATAGAATAGAAAAAAAACATGCATGTGTTGGGTGAGAATTACAAAGAGTGTGTGTGTGTGTGTGTGTGTGTGTGTGTGTGTGTGTGTGTGTGTGTGTGTGTGTGTGTGTGTGTGTGTGTGTGTGTGTGTGTGTGTGTGTGTGTGTGTGTCTGTA
>OOFB01017530.1:0-13843 GCA_900323305.1 Trachyrincus murrayi | reverse complement strand
CCTCTTAAATAGCCTCAGCACGGCCATTTTCTGATCCATGTTGCCGGAGTGACGCGATGCCTTGATAGCCACAAACCATCTGGACAAAAGAAAGTACTGCAATGTAGGAGGTATCAATTGTGTGTGTGTGTGTGTGTGTCTGTGTGTGTGTGTGTGTGTGCGCGTGTGTGTGTGTGTGTGTGTGTGTGTGTGTGTGTGTGTCTGTGTGTGTCTGTGTGTGTGTGTGTGTCTGTGTGTGTGTGTGTGTGTGTGTCTGTGTGTGTGCATGTGTGTGCGTGTGTCTGTGTGTGTGCGTGTGTGTGTGCGTGTGCGCGTGTGTCTGTGTGTGTGTGTGTGTGTGTGCGTGTGTCTGTGTGTGTCTGTGTGTGTGCGTGTGTGTGTGCCATACATGTTGGCCTTCTGCTTCTGCAGCACAGCAGGCTGGCTGCAGCCGCATACCTTTTGCCATTTGACATGGTCCTGCTGCTCGCGGGTGACAGATGCTGCGTGGGCCTGCTCCCAGAGGGCACTAATGACCTTTCAGGCTGTCTTTTATTCCCTCCCAGTCACAACACATTATTTGTTCTGGGGACGGCCGCCGCTGTCACCCCGGGCACCTTGGCAGAGCCACGGGGCTTCTTTACCCTCCTTCATCTGCTTTTTTTTTTTTTTTTTTTGTAGTTCCGGCTTGTCTTTTGAGATCACGTTTATCTCAAATGAATCGCCCCGCCCAGAGTGAGCGGCGGCGAGAGAGAGCGTTGGGGCGCGTGGAACGTGCAGCCGCGCACACGGCCACGGCGACCGGAACGTGCCGCGGTCGCCTCGCGGCCGATGCCTCCGACTTGAGCGTGATTGGTCGACTAGCCTCCTGTATGTGTGTCACGGGGATGTTATTTCGTCTTATTATGCACAGTGAGTCACCGTCGCTATGTGCTTATTCACCGGTGGCGTTTCATTGGCTGAAAGAATCCTGTGAAGAGTCGGTCTCTAGGACCCATGTGCCATTATCTATCTAACGCTTACGTTATCCGGTTATTGATGATGACAGAGGTAAGCATCGCATCCTTATAATACTACCAGAGTACTAGCACATCCTTCAATACACAGAAACAACAATAATAATACATAAAACTAAATAATGAAACAACGGAAAAACCTCAATGCGAATGCTAATAACACATACAATCTGTGTTGTGACAGCACCTAGTCACGGGGCGCCAGTTTTCCATCGTAATTATAGAGAGCCGCCAGGACCAGAGTGCACTCTGGGAAACCCTGCGGAGGCAGAGGTCCTTGATCCTTGGCCTGGTCCCCCGCTCTCGCCATCTGTCATCTCCCTGGATCGAGGCGGCCCACATGCAAACATGCATGAACCGCGCTGATGTAAACACACAGGCCACGTATGAACTGCGTGTCCTAACACGTGTGCACGTGCACAAAGCGTCAGCGACAGCTACGATAAGAACAAACAAGTCATTCGTTTGTAGTATCGCCGCTAAACTCAACATCCGGCCTGATCTGATACAGGAGGAGGAAGAAACTGTTTTTCATTAAGTAGTTTCTTTTTCCAGAAGAAGAAGAGAAGAAGCCTAGTGAAAAACTAGCACAATTTCCCAGTGCCTGAAGCCTACTGTCAGAAATATGATCTCAGCCCCTCTGTAACAACACTGCTAGGTAACCCCTTCAGTTATGATCTCAGCCCCTCTGTAACAACACTGCTAGGTAACCCCTTCAGTTATGATCTCAGCCCCTCTGTAACAACACTGCTAGGTAACCCCTTCAGTTATGATCTCAGCCCCTCTGTAACAACACTGCTAGGTAACCCCTTCAGTTATGATCTCAGCCCCTCTGTAACAACACTGCTAGGTAACCCCTTCAGCCTAACCCCTCTGTAACAACACTGCTAGGTAACCCCTTCGCTTCAGTTATGCACCAAACGCAAATTTCCTCTTCAGCGTCCGACCAGGCAGCGGAGACTGTTCAAGCAGGAGAATACAACAAAATGAATAACGCGATAGAACAAAGGCGCTCTGTGGTCCGCAGAAAGACAGAAAAGAGCGTGAACAAAGAGTGAGAAGAAAAAGACCCAGTAAAAGAGCTGTTGGTGAGTAGTGATCGCTGGACAACGCGCTAGGCGTGGGTTATAATTGTAGTTCAACAGTGCGCGGTCCCCCAGGATTCTCCACAATGCGATGTATGGCCTTAGGATTACAATCTCTATGGAAACCAAAGGGCCTTGAAGGACCTGCGGTGCCCACCCACTCGGACAGCCCTTAATCATCTTCACTCGGATCCTGGCACTGCAGAATCTGGCCAATGTGTCAAGAAGCAATTATATGTACTTAGTGCCCGGGCACTTCCATCTCTACAACCCGCCCCGTCTCCTTGCTCTCCCTCTCTCCCCCTCTCTCTCTCCCTTCCTTTGACGCTCATACTCTTAATATAATAACAGAGCAGTCGGTGTGTCCCGTGTGAGGCTCACACTGCAGACGTAGGGGACGCCACTGACAGAGCGAGAGGGGAATTCTATTCATAGCCATTATGATCACGATATCATTTTTTTTACATATAAATTGCCGTCATATATTTTAGCTCGTTTCAAACGGCCTCCCCAAGATGACAGACGCACCGAATTACCCTGTAGCTGAAACGTGAATAACTGTATCGGCAAACGCAAGGTGTGCCCTCCCCTTGTTCGCTGTTGAAAGGGGGAGGGGGGGGGGGGGAGGGACAGAGAGAACAAGTGAGAGAGGAGAGGAGAGGTATGTCGAAGGAAATGTTGCAGCGCTCGGTCTCGTAGGACACGATGTCACCCCACACACCCTAATTAGGGAGATCATCTAAATATAAGCGTCTGACAGCCAATGGGAACGGGGGAACGCGTGTCGTTTAGCGTCGGCGGGGATTTTTGCCACAAAAATCCCATCGTCTCTCATAATTTCCCCAATGATGGAGTTGGTGGGAGGTGTTATTATCATTATGATTATTATGATTATTATTTAACGTCAGCAGAGCGTGTGCAGACCTGGAGTCCTGCTAGCCTGAGCTAGCTGTGCATTAGCGGTGAGGGGAGTCTGTCAAATCACTTCCAAAGTTGTTTTTTTCGCGTTAGCTAGCTAACTTTTGACAGCGGCGCTCGGTCAACCGGAAGGAACGGGCGTTCTACACGCTCGGCGCTAAGTGAACGGCGGGAGGTTGTGTGAAATTTTACTAGGTGACAAACGGGAGTATATGATGAGTCGCCGGGGGGGGGGGGCTGTTCAGCGGAGGTGTCGAGATGACTCGAGAATGGCGGCGTGAAGCGATGACTTTGACTGTGCATAGAGAGGACAAATTATCGTTGAATAAATCTTCTCACCAAATGCTTCACACGTGGCGGTTGGATCATATGAATCAGCGCGTCCCGTAAAGTCGTTCACATGCAGAGTTGTAACTATAGATTGGTATTTATAAACGTTGCCTTTTCTTTCGACGCATGTCCTGTCACCCAAAAAATAACATACTAAAAAAAAGTTATGTAACGTTCTTGTAAAAAGAAAAACGCTTTACGTCGTTATGTATCAATACATAACGACGTAATACCTCGCTTTGCGTTCACCTTAATCCTGAGCAAATTCCCATTCCTGATTCCAATCTGAAAGCATTTAGAGGCGCAAGCAGAACGTTCCTGAAATCTGTTTCAGATAGCTGCGGTGTGTGTGTGTGTGTGTGTGTGTGTGTGTGTGTGTGTGTGTGAATTAGCCTGGGCTTACCTTATGAGCACAGATGGGGGGTGGCGAATTGAAGCCTGTCTCTGACGTCTGGTTGGGATTCTGCAAGGGAAACACATTATCAGTGGCCTGCGTTCTGCCGAGCGCATCTCTACGGCAAATCTCCGGCGACGGTAGTCACCGCGTGTCTCCTCCGCTTCCCCCTATTAGTGTGCAGTGCACTGGATCTCACTGGGGTTAAGCACCCCCCCTCCCGGGATCAACAACCAAGTGTTTTCCACGCCTCGGCTAATCCGAGCGGACAGCTCTCACGGACAGTTATGTTTTGAATCTTTATCTTCACAACAACATCCTCTTATCACAGATCATAATAGCGAGGCGTAACCTTTCATTTGGTCTTGTTCTTCACTTTCTCGTTCCTTTTCTTCCGCACGCGATACAAATCTGACAAATCTGTCGGATTGGGTTTTCCCTAACATATGCTTGCGTGTGTGTGTGTGTGTGTGTGTGTGTGTGTGTGTGGGGGGGTACACCCTTGCATGCATATTTGTGAGGTTAGATGATTATCACAATGTTAATACACCGATACATCACTCAGATACAAGGAAACAACCGTTATAAAGCAGGCACAAGGTAAGTCAACAACCAGCGACAGATGGTCCTGCTGCTTCTGATTATGCAAAACATCCCAAACATTTGCATACTCGTGTTGCATTGACAAAGAAAAATACAAAAAAATTAAATAAAAAGCCATCCTGGGGATGACCTCGGTATTAAAATAAAAATAATTAAAAATAGAGAGAGAGAGAGAGAGAGAGAGAGAGAGAGAGAGAGAGGGAGAGAGAGAGAGAGGGAGAGAGAGCATTTCCGCGAGGCTAACTCAGCACACGGTTTTTCTGCGGGGAAATCTAGCGAGGGTCTGTCTCGCTGGGGGGGGGTCCCGTTGATTCCACGCAGGTGCCTTCCGTTATGCCCTCCTATCCAATTATGGGCCGGTGGTACGAGAGGTGCTCTCTGACACTATTAATGTCTTCCTCATGCTGTCACCTGGAGAGCCTCAGACACTCACACTGCCCAACTCCTGACATCTATATTTCATCGCAACTTAGGCGGAGAGAAAAAAGCGAGCGTGGACCAAAGACCGACTGAAATAAAGATGCTGCAGCATAAACACCAAGCTCATCAAATATGAATGGACGTATGGGTTGGCTTGGTTTGTTCAAATTAGTACACACAATTTGCCCCCGCAGACTCGCTATTCCCAAAACTATGATATAATAATTGATGTGACAGATAAACTGTTATTTTCTTTTGGGATGAACACACGAGAGGGCTAAGTGTGTGTGTGTATGACTGGAGGAATTATCGTCAATTGCACAACCGATATATATATATATATATATATATATATATATATATACAGAATACATACAGATTTGGATTTGAGTTAAATAGTATATATTTCATTTACAAATCGCTGATACTTTCTCTGAAGAACATGAATAGTGATATCATAAAGCTTATATAACAAAGAGATATGTTAATGGTTCCAGCTCAATATAGTACCTGACGTCATACGACTGAAAAGCACATTCGCCTTCCTTTAGTCTGGAACATTCTGCGTCTAGCAGGGAAACACTATTGACAAAGATGGCAACGTAGGACCTTGGACATATTGATGTATTTCTCTTTCCATGGTGCTGGGGTGGTTGCTGTAATTTGATATGGGCCAGGGTGCACAACACCGTGGTGTATTACAAACCTTCCCTTCTGAGGAAATGGAAAGATAAAGAATGAAACACGAGTACGGAGCATTTCATATCTCGGCGACATGCTGACTTTGCTCACGTTTTTTTTTGTCCCATATGTCTTGCTTTGGATTCCCTACATGGAAAACAGGCACTTCTTCAACGCCTCTCAGAGACGGGCTAGCACCGCGCCTCTCTGTGTGCTATTTGTTAAGCTCTTTAAGCAGCTACTTACACTTTTTTTTTTAAATCACAGTTGAAAAATGTGTCACTACACCTTGCTAAAGAATATGGCTTTAGACTGAACGCCATATGGCCGTTATATTCACCTAGCAGCCATCTTGGTCCTGAGCGCTAGCTGGGTGGCGGGATAGAACCAAGATGGCCGCTAGGTGAATATAAGGCCCATTGGATAGGGGACGGGTGGCCTGTATGACTTCCTATACGGCAGATGTGGAGGGTATAGCAGTCTGGTCACACTTCCCCTCTACGAAGCCCAGTGGAATACAAGGGTGCTATTGAGTGGACATCTAGACTTGGGTTTGGGTTTCTAGACCCTGTCAGCTCACACACAAGGAGGCTTTATATTGTCAACTTATCGGCCTCTCCTCCTCTCATATATATATATATATATATATATATATGTTCTTCTCCACCTCTGTTCACCCAGCACCCCCTCCATGAAATAGTTATTTCGCTGGGATTAAAAAGAGCACTGTAGTTCCAGGATTATCAAATGCCTTTGATCACGTGACTGCCGTGTTTTTGATCCGCAGCACAATAAAATATATATATATATATATATATATATATACATGTTTTTGCTCAACCCCCCAACACACACACACACACACACACACACACACACACACACCCACCATGTGGATTCCCCTTTGGTTTGCTGACTCTCTCATAGTGTGACAGCAGCCGCTGACAGAATGTGGAAATAAAGAAGTCACTTGCAACTTACAACATCTATTTGTAATATTATGGCAGCGGGAATTTTGCTTGCGCCTTTTATCTGTCTTAACCCCATTTAATCACGCTTAATCAAGCAGTGCATTCATTTTTAAGGACTTTTTTAACTGCTGTTGTGTATGACTGTAGAGTGCAAAGTAGGTTATATGTGTTTTTTGTTGTTGTTTTCTTTGGCTAGCTACTGGTTTTGTTAAGAGTGTCCAACATGCAACATGTTTTTAAATCTGAATAGATCTAATATTGAATCAAGGTTTCATAGACCCCATCATCCCCCCAACATCAAGCGCTGTTCATTAGCAATGCATGAGCCTCAGGTCATTTTCTGGAGCTTCAATATGCAGATTATTATTCGTATTTACTCCCTCACTCACGTGCTCCTCCACAGCACGTGAAGCACTCACGGAGCACGCCTGTCTGTCTTCGCCCGCACATTCCTGTAATTGTGAGCCAGGGGAAAGCACGGCGTTGGATTTTGTCAGAATACCTCAGAAAATATTCTTCAACGACTATCATCCTCGATTAATGTCATTGCCAAACCGCCCCAGAAAACATGAGATATAACAAAACAATTAATTTTGATCCGGGCTTCAAGCAAACACAGCGTTTCCCAACCGTGAGTGGCACGTGAACCCTCCGCTCATAACGAGGTGTGGCTTGAGGGTGGAGACAGAAAAGATGAAAAAAAACACGAAGCCCATCAAGAAATTATCGAATATCATTTTAATGGGCGTAAAGCTGCGAGGCGGGCAGAGACGCTGTCTGCCTGACGTGTGTAACGGATGGACCGCGTCAGTCAGGCAGGATCATACAAGCAAGCGGAGACAGACAGACAGACGCCGGAGACGCGGTACACACGCACGCCGCCTCCCCGTCTCCGGCCCAGCTCGCCGTTGTTTACAGTCTTCCGACACAAGCGGCGAAGCCCGTGTGCAGGCATACAAATTCACTCTCTCTCTCTCTCTCTAAAAAATAAATAAACAAGCAAACAAACAAACGAACCCCAGCCTGCAGGATACGTATACACCCAAGAAGAAGAAGAGGAAGAGGAAGATAAAAGCTCTTTGAAACTGTGCCAGGGATGGGCCTCATTTGCCAAGCTGGGTTTTTTTTGACAACGAAAGTAAAATACTTAGACGACTTTTACACTGAAATTGCAATCGATGCGGGACTGGCATGTCTCTCTGGTAACGCTGCATGCGGGGGGGAGAGTCCTGTGTGGGCTTTCTGACATGGCGTGTTTGTAGAAGAACGTGGCAGCGACGCGATGATTTGTCTGGCGGAGAGAGGGGTGATCGACGGGACACGGGGTCCGCGAGGCACACGGGAACTTCCCAGAGGGAAAAACAGCGTGATTACAACACACAAAGCTCTCGTTGGGCTTTTAGAGAACTGTCCGAACGCCGTCCTCTCCAAAACAAATGATTCTGTCCGATCATCGGCTTGGTGGGCAAACCATTCTGGTGACGGTAACGATGCCATGTTATAATTCCCCAGAACAGTTGGATGTTTTGGTTTGTTTAACACCGAAACATCAACCATGTTTGCTTGTGCCGTTCTTTATGAATAGCTCATAACCACACACATATTTGTAGGCCAAGCAGGACACGTTTTATTAGATTTGATTACTTTGTTGATGAAATCATTAACAAAGTAATCAAATCTAATACAATGTGTCCTGCTTGGCTTGACTGGTGTAAAGGACTGTGAAGGACTTGCTGGGAACATCCAACAGCAGTAGTGGTGGGGGTGGTGAGGTTCAATCCATTGTAATTATGAATTAACTAGTAAGGCCTTCTGAATCAATAACTAATCTGTCAGAATCCAATCAGGGGAAGCATATTCAAAACACACATTTTACTTCGCTGTTGCTTGTTTTTGTTTTTAAGAACACTCCTTAATGCGAAACAGCCTTCAAATTGATTCTGTCACTCCTTACTTATAACGAAGAAAGATGGCACTGCAGATTATCCCAAAAAAAGAAAGAAAAAAAAGAACGGCAACGTTATCGAAATATGTCAATAATCGTCGGCGCTGCTGTCGGATCCCGTGAATGGAAAGGGTTCCAGCATGGAGGACAGACCCCGGGCCACGCGATGAGAGGCCGTATGGACGGAAAGCCCTCTAATCCCACTAATGTTTTGGGTGTCTTTCTGAGATAAAAACAAAACTTTGGCATTGTCTTGACGAGAGAGAGGGAGAGAGCGGGAGAGAGAGAGAGAGAGAGAGAGAGAGCGAGAGAGAGAGAGAGCGCCTCGCCTAGTTGGGAGTGCGTTTGGGCGTGAGATCAAACCGCCGGGCGGGTGGTCAAGCCACGTACACTTGACCACATCATGTGAAAACCCCGGGACGCTCCTCTCTTCAAAGTGTGTTTGTTGGCGTGCGGCGTGCCCGTCGCTCTCCCTCCAAACCACGATTTGTCATGGTGAGCCTGGTGTTGTGGTTGCCAGGCCTGGATGATAGCATTAGGGCATCTCTGATCCAGGCGGTGGCGAGGGAGCTGGCCAAGTGCTGCACGCACCGCCCTGGGACATCCACACAGGCGCTGCTGCCCGCTGATGCCCGCTGATGCCCGTCTCTGAGAGCTGGCACCGCGGACTCTCAGCATTCGACACACAGAGCGGGAGCTCATCCACTTTGTGAGGACTCTGCTTGTGTGTGTGTGTGTGTGTGTGTGTGTGCGCGTGCGTGTGTGAGCGTGAGTGAGTGCATGTGCACGGGATGGTGATTAAGTGCATGTGTGCACAATTATCACGCAATGAGGCCAGGCTATTTTTCTTTTCGCAATTAAAGTGTTGAGCGAGTTTCTAACGATGCACTGCTTCTCACTGATGGCCTCTGGAGGTCAATATGCTCACCAGTTTCCTCCACTGATGGACCGTCTTTGGAATTTGCCACACAAAATTGTCTTTGTCACTTCATTATGTGTACTTAAAGCTACCGCTAATGTCCTCATGCAAATGCTTTGGATGCTGCTCTGCCGATTGGGTTATCAGAAGCCGTTAGGCTGGTCTCTCCTTTCTCCTGCGGGAGCAGAGAGAGCAGCCATTCAATATTACATAAGCTGTGGTCACGGAGCAAAATATGTCGTGTGTAAATGGAGATAGATACTATCACATTGAGGTAATAAGTATTTCTATTTTTGTAATGTAATTCCTTAAGTAAATAAAAAAAGGTTACTATGAAGATTATTTTCTATAACGGACGGCAGCAATACAAAACGTTTCATTTGGATTCTATCTGTGATTTGGATGAGAAAAACACACATATACTTCCGCCCATAAATGATCTGTGGGCCGTTTACTCGTTTGCTTCCAGATAACAAAGCAACATCTTGGACTGGATGCACGTGGAGTCTTGCCCCGGGCGATGGCGCCTCACTGCGACCTTCCAGACCTGCTCTGCTTCTGGGTCGCAGCTTATTGCTGCGCCGCTCCGGATTAAACTATGCATGGCTAATGCATTTTCAAAAGAAGCGGATATATTTATCTTCCCCCGAGCATAGACCGTCATATCCTGCACCTAACAATCAGCCCTTGCTGAAAATAACCCCCCTTCAACAGCCACCAGCACCCCCCCCTTCATTTGTCTCAGAATTGAGGTCTCAAAATAGCCTGTTGGACGCCCGGCCTCTTCCTCATTAAGGATTCCCCAGCCCATCATGGCGGAGCGGCGTCGGGGCTTTTATCTGTGATTCCGTGTTTGATTGGGAGAGAATCTGCAAAAAATCTAATCAGTCTCACTTGTGTGCACACAGTTAGCACACGCATGGCGGCTCCTTAAGCTGCTGATGGCAAAGGCACGGGCAATTAAGGCCATGGCCCAATCAAACCAGCTGTGTTTGCCCCGGATGATGTGGGTTTTTGTGCTGGACACAGATTATGTCGACACACACACACACACACACACACACACAGACAATCACACATGACAGTGGTGTCCTTGGTGGTGTCATGACATGTGTACATTGTCTTGCGTTGTTGTGATAACCACAACAATGGTAGTCTGTTACCGTAAAGCTGTCGCAAGACAAGCCAAGATTTGTAGCAAATGGAATTATTTTGCAATGTCATTTTAATTTGTCATCTCCACTAAATCCACTGTCCTCAACCGCCATTTTAACCACTGAATGTTGACCTGTATACTTTAGCCCCACTTTTCTCTCTTCTGCGATGGCAGCTCAGCTATGCGTACGGTGGACATCAAATGAAGGCCGTGGCTCTCCTTGGCACAAGCCAAGCCTCTCTAAACACCTATTAGAGCGACCGATAGCGGCAGCAAGGGCAGTTATGACTGTGGAACCGAAGAGGTCTGTCTGTGTCTCTCACTCCACATTGCCAGCATCTTTGGAGAAGGCTTTATAGTTAGGGACAGGCGGACAGCAACGGCTTTATCAGCCACGACACAGAGGCACGCATTAAGGGAACCGGGACCCCAGAGGTCAGCTGCGGCCCGGGGCTAAGCTTTGTTACGACATCCTCCCTGCTTACACTGCAGCCGAGTGACGTGGAACAGAACAAAAAAGAGGTTTCATTCCCGGTCCAATCCCGATTAGTATCGATTCGAGTAATTTATCTGCAAATAACAACATTTAAAGTGACTTATAATCTCGTGAAAAGTCGGTTGATAACGGAACGGAGATGGATCTGGCAAATCCGCGTTCACGGACTTGGTTTGCAGTTAGGTCATTGTTAATGATGTTTGCACAGGTGGAACCCATCGAGGACTAATTTAAGGACCACATTGTAAACCACTTTAAGGGTCTGACCTCACTGCCCGCCTGTTCTCGGGTTACACAGAGGTACCATAGAAGAAGAGGAACACAGCTGTAGCGCATAATACTAATTACGGGTCCACTCCATTGACGTAGAGAGTACTAGTGGTAATAGTGGAGATACTGCACTGATTGGCAACACCGGTGCTCTGACACACATTAATGAAGCATAGCCGATGTTAATGTCCGGAGCAACCTGTGGTGTACCCAAGGGTATATTGACCTTGCATTAAAATCCTGCAACAGATTTTGACACACTTTCCTAACATGGACGTCAGGCTAGGCTAAACCACAATGGTATTCCCCTGAGGTCATTTCAACGCTCCAATAAACTTTTCTTCTTTTATAATTTAATAATGTTGTTCGTTTATTTTTATTTTTTTTGCACAATAACAATAGACTTAGTGACATTGTGCTATGATTTACTTGTGCTTTGCTGGGACAGCACTCACTGGTTGAGACAAATCCGTAATCCCTCACAAGATGATAATAATGTAATCCTTATTCCCAGATGGAACTGTATTTTTTTCTATTCAAGGAGCAGAGCTACGGGAAGAGCTCATTTAAAATACTTTGCAATTAAAATAAGACCCACTGTCCAATTCCAGCTGCAATGCTAATCCTCCCCAATATAGACATAACTATACTGTGTTTGGTCCTTTTTCTGTCTATACTGCATTTATCACCACACGTGTGATGTGAAATGAACAATTACTTTGGCCCCATTCTCACTGGAAAACGCTTAAGCGAGAGGAAAAGTGTTTTGAAATGTCACAAGGTGTTGGGCAGGAACTGGGGATGTGCTATTTAAGAGAGGCAGTGACTCAGTTTGAAAGTGCGCAGTTAGTTTCGCCAAATGTACACGCTTAAGAAATATTTACTGTGGCGTTCAAAACATGCATAATGCATACCACTAAATGTGATGTACTCACAAAACCAGCAGCGTTACACAACCGAGCAGCAAAGCAGTGCGGCGAATGATTTGAACGGCCAGCCAGCCTCCACGCCGACGATTAACAGTACTCATGCTTCATCATCATTCTACGACATGCCTTGCACACGTGTGTCGAGCAACGCGGCTAATTGTGATGCTAATCTGTCACGCGGTGGTGGCAGGGCACAAACCATCATCACGTACACTCTTTATCCCTTCCTCTTCTGTCTTTCGCCGTTTTGTCCCTTCATTCCCCCATTTCATCTCTCTCTCTCTCTCTCTCTCTCTCTTGTTCTTGTACACTGTCAATTACCCACCTCCCTCCTATCCTTTATCTCCCCCCCCACCCATCATTCCTCCACCTCCTCCTCCTCCGCTATCTGCTTGGATATAGGGCCCCATCTGACATGTCTTCCTCCCCTCCCCCACCACCACCACCACCTCCCCCACCACCACCACCTCTGTCTTGCCCCGCAACAGACGATCTATCCATCTCTGCCATGGCGGGCGCTCTCGGTACAAAAACACAACAAGGGGGGGGGGATTCGAAGCACACCCTCGTGGCTTTGGTAGTGGGTCCTCCTCCCCCGCCTCCTCCTTTCTGTTTTGCCTCAGAAGAGAAAGGGGGGAGGGGGGAATTGTGAGTGAGTTATGCTGAGCCGGTGTGCCCACCACCCAGGTGTCTGAGGGAAAGGCAGTAGGGGTGGTGGCGGCCGGGAGGGTTTGAGTGTGGGGGCCCTTGGCAGGGGAGCAGCGAATCGGTACACTGGAGTGCTCATTATGGCTCTGCAGGGACTGTCCTCCGGGGTCCTCATTACGCCAGCCAGCCAGGGAGGATCCCGGCACCCAGGCCCCGGGGCCTGGTACAGGCTCGCTGGAGAGATAAGAAAGGGGAGGGCCGCCCAGATTACCCCTTAATCAGAGGCACCTGTAGACAGCCATCCTGTCTCCCCCCAACTCTCTTCCTTCCTCCTTCCTCCTTCCTCGTTGCCTTCCTCTAAGCCTCCATTATTCAGACCCCCACTCTCCCCCCATACACCACCACCACCCCCACCCCCATACACCACCACCACCACCACCACCCCCACCCCATACACCACCAACACTGCTTCCACTCGTCCTCACTGCTGTAATTATTGCAATTGCTTGACTTGACTTTCGTTCTGAGCACCGCGTGGCACAGCTTGCCTACTAATGAGTAACCCACCGATGATCCGCCAGTATTTCTTTATTTCTCTCTTTTCTTTTCTTTTTCACACAGCATGTATAATGGTAATTACTTAAATTAGCATTCTCTTAGTGTGGCGAGTGCATAGGATTCGCCCCAGTGTGCATCATTGGTATTTTGTCCACATTTCAGTTCTTCAACATGGTGGATGAATCCAGTGATCCACGATTAGCTTGAGAAGGAAAACGGTAAAGGACTTAAAAATTATGATGTGAATTGAGGCAAACAACCCGTAGTTCAGGACTACAAAAGAGCGATGTTTGCGTGTGATATAATGACATGCGGTGTGGGCCCACTAGCTTCCAGTCATAGAGGCAACCTTGTGATTTATTTGACTGGTCAGTACGCAGCAACGACGTCAACACAAACCTTTTTACCTTTTACCAAACACCCACCTGTAACACTAAAGTATCAAGAGGACCGTCCTGAGGACAGAAACAATCTACCATCCATCTCATTTGCATGGCAATAATTGCCTGTCTCTCTGTTTATAAA
>OOFB01017529.1:21715-32649 GCA_900323305.1 Trachyrincus murrayi | reverse complement strand
CACCATGTCAAATATGTCCTATATACCAAGTTTCAGACATTTTTATCCATCGGGGTGGTGGGGCTGAGCGTTTAACTTTGACCGCAAATTATACGCCCCCCCTATAGGCGAAGTGGTGCATAGCGCTTAGATGAGAATTTACCTAAGTTGACCCAGTGACGTAATTTTTTTAGCTATCTGCACCAAATTTGTCAGACTTGTCAAGGGTCATGCCCTCTATCTGGCTACCACGTTTCAAGGACCTGGCCCTTTGTGAAGCAGAGCTGTGATTGATAGAATAATGTTCGCACATGTAAATAATTACATTTTTGCAGAACTCGGCCATTTTACATTCTTTGAAGGATTTTTGATCAGACACGTTCATAGAGCATGTACACCATGCTCTATGAACGTTATTTGGTCTTGTGGTTAATTTTCAATATACAGAAAAATCTATCCTGACGGACCTTATGGGTCCAATTGGCAAAAATGTTCAGCATGTCAAATAAGGCCTATATAGCAAGTTTCAGAAATTTTCAGCCATTGGGGGGGCGGGGCCAAGCGTTTAACTTTGACCGCGAATTAGAGCGCCCCCAATAGGCGAATTCGTCCCAGACTTTTTGGAGACTTATTCTTCCATGATACATATATGTGTGAGAAAATGCAAAACTTTTTACCAATAGGGGGCTGAGCTATAGGCGTCCCACTTAAAAATAATAATAATAAGAATTCATACAAATACAATAGGTATCCACAGATTCTCTGTGAATACCTAATTATGGCCGCCCCAAATGCCTTTTTTTTTTCAAAACATTTATATCATAGGTGCCCCCTACTGCACCCCCCTCAATTGTTACATTGTCATTATTGTCATTGGAGAAATATTGTGGAAAAATACTGACAGCAAAATAGTGTTCTGCTAGAAGAATAAAAAATGCATGATGATACTGTAGGTGGCATTAGCTCATGAATGGCTTTAGACTAAATGTAGAAGCATAAAGAGAAAGAGTAACACAATAAGTAACTAATAATAGAAAGTAGCCTACATATTTGATTGTGTAGAACAGAAGCAACAGTATTATGAAACCCAGACGGTGGGATGGCTACAAATTGCAGACTAAACATTTCATTTGTGCATTAATTAACATTAATGCAAAAAAAAAATGCATGCTATTTGTTGTTATGTTATATTGTTAGACCATTTCTATTGAAATGCACCAGAGCCCTACTGGAATCACTGATCACACTAAAACCTCTCTGTGACCACACACATCAGCACCGTGCACATCAACATCGTGCACCTCACACACACCCCAGCACCGTGCACACGTACATCAACATAGTGCACCTCATACACACCTCAGCACCGCTGCTGGAGAAAATCCTAGGGGAAACACAGTATCTATTTATTGTAGTGCTATACCCAGATACTGTATGGGTTATAGTCCTCCGGGAATGTCCAGAGTATGTTAATATTAATATTAACATACATTATGTTAACATTATGGTCTGGTACAGTATGTTAAAGTTCAATGTTATGTTATTACCAGGGTCCTTTGTTAATATTAATGTTATGGTATTATTAACAGGATCCTGGGGTACCGGGTGGATGACTGTGGGGTCGAAGGTCAGGACAGCTTCCTGAAGAGGATGTCGGGGATGATCCGCCTCTACGCCGCCATCATCCAGCTGAGGTGGCCCTACGGAGCCAAACCTGGGGTACGCTAGAACCAGGGTTGTAGTAGCAGTAGAACCAGGGCTCTACTGTTAGTACCAGGATTGTAGTAGTAGAACCAGGGCTTTACTGTTAGTACCAGGGTTGTAGTAGTAGAACCAGGGCTTTACTGTTGGTACCAGGGTTGTAATAGTAGAACCATGGATCCTGTTAGTACCAGGTGTGTAGCAGTAGAACCAGGGGTCCTGTTAGTACCAGGTCTGTAGTAATAGAACCAGGGATCCTGTTAGTACCAAGGTTGTAGTAGTAGAACCCCAGGTCCAGTTAGAACCATGGTTGTAATAGTAGAACCAGGGGTCCTGTTAGTACCATGGTTGTAATAGTAGAACCAGGGGTCCTGTTAGTACCAGGTCTGTAGCAGTAGAACCAGGGGTCCTGTTAGTACCAGGGTTTTAGTAGTAGTGGTGGTGGTGGTGTACTGTACCGCTATATCATCACCATCACCGTCAGGTTCTAGCAGTAGTATTACAACTGAGGTTCTAGCTGTAAAGATTCTAGCAGTAGAACCAGGGCTCTAGCAGTTGTATTATAACTTAGGCTCTAGCAGTAGTGTTATAATTAAGGTCCTTGCAGTAGAACCATGGTTCTAGCAGTAGTATTATATCTTAGGTTCTAGCAGTAGTATTATAACTAAGGTTCTAGCAGTAGAAGCAGGGTTCTGACTGGTGTTCTCTCTCTAGCCGGGTCCTCATGGGCTGAACCACGGCTGGCGCTGGCTGGCCCAGATGCTCAACATGGAGCCCCTGGCCGACGTCACGGCAACGCTGCTCTTCGACTTCCTGGAGGTCGGTAGGACTGGATTATAATCTGGAGGTCTGGATTTTAATCTGGAGGTCTGGATTATAATCTGTAGGACTGGATTGTAATATGGATGTCTGGATTTTGCTTAATCTCGCTCCACCTAATGCTGAATTCTCAGTTCTGCATACCCCATGTGTCATGGCATATTTTAAACTATAAATATGACCACTGTCCCATTTAGAGAGAGGGTTGTTTCACCGCAGCCCCGATTCACCTGACGAGATGTTATGTGTTATGTGTAATATAAATCTATATAGATACAAAAATTATGAAAAGCGGTTGGTGTTTTGCAACCAATTGTAAACTGTGTTTTGATTTTTCTGGGTACATTCATTTTATTGTCGTGTCCTGTCAAAAACAAAACAAAGCACTACGCCCATTCCCCGCTCGACCATTCTGCAATTAGTTGATGCATTCCTCGGCAGAGAAGGGTGACGCGTTGCTAAGCTCTGGGAGGACTGCACGTCTTCACCTCCAAAAGGGGCGTGTACAGTCTGAGTAGCTACGTGGATCTTCGCATACCTACAGGACACCGAAGTGTGATTTCTGTTCTGTTGTAATGGACCTGATGGTCTTGTGCATACAGGTGTGTTCTGTTGTGTACAGGTGTGTTTTGTTCACAGGTGTGTGGCCACGCCCTGATGAAGCAGTACCAGAGTCAGTTCTGGAAACTCATCATGATCATCCAAGAGGAATACTTCCCCAGGTACACGCACACAGATACACTGATAGTCTTTCACACGCACACACATCCCAAATCAACCGTCACTTCATGTATGCATGGTTGTATTTGATTGTTGTCCAGAGCCAACAGCCAGATAAATTAAGTGGACTCAGGAGGAACTGGGCCCTCTCTGTGGTTCTCTAATGTTCTGGTTTGGTGTGTTCCTCAGGATCCAGGTGGTTACCAGCGCTGGTCAGATGGGTTCTGTCATGAGACTCAAGCAGTTCCTGGAGGTGAGTTCTTATCTGGGTTCAGAACGGTTCTGACTTTAGGGCTGGAGGTCTACTAGATGTCTGCTAGATCATGTGCACCCACCCATGCGAGGGCTAAAACATTCCGACCCCACGTGGACACACCCAACCCCGCTCCGCCTATTTCCGCGTCCGTCTATTTCCACGTCGGACCATGACAGCGCTAATTAAAGACGGGGTTACACAAGGAAATGCCTACATTGCCTACATTGTTAGGTGATTATTATAAGGATATAATAATAATAATGGCAACAATGACATTAACCTTTTAAATTTTATAATTATATGAATAATATTTATTTTATATTTACATTAGTTCGTTTTATATGCTATATTGTACATATTCGTATGGCACAACACACACTTATTGTATTTAATTTTATATTATAGCCTATTGTAAGATTTTATTGATTCTTTCAGAGACATTTAATATATTTGGTTTGTTTCACAGCCTGAACACACAATTATATCCGCGATGAAGAATTTTGTGTCCTTCACTGTCCTTTTTCAACAAGCTATTTTGTTTTGCAAGCAAATATCGTCAAACTAAAATCACTGCGGTACGCTTCTATCTAAACCTTCATTAACCTTTTTAATCAGGCCTATATAATTATAGGAATGAAGGAATAACAACGAATCAAATTGTTGAGAACTCCATACTCTGCGTACATGGCGATGCGTCTCGAACACAAGAACGCACAGTTATTGTATTTAGTGTTAGGCCTATACATTGTATAATTTGAGACATATTCGTTTGAGACACATTTTATAGTCCTATATTTGGTAGACTATACTTAATATATTGTATTTAATATATAGAGACAGAACACCCAGTTATATTTGACATTGGTGCTATCATGATTGATTTCCTTCGTTTCCAGCAAAGCAATTCTATCTGGTGAAGCTTGGTTTGGATGGCGGTTCTGCGGTTGGTTCGTTTAAGAGACATTTAATATATTTGGTTTGTTTCAGACAGACACACACACAAACTAGCTATTTAGTTTTGCAAACGAATGCAAGTGCTTCTATCTAAACCTTCATTAACCTTTTTAATTAGGCCTATATAGGCCTAGATATAGGAATGAACTAATAATAACGAATCAAGCTGTTGAGAACTCCATACTCTGCATGCATGGCAATTCATCTCAGACACAAGAACGCACAGTTATTGTATTTAGTGTTAGACTGAGTGAGAGACATATTCGTTTGAGAGACATTTAATATATATAGGCCTACTTAATATAGTGCTATTGCATTTAATCTTGCATCTTTTTTATCTCGCGCGGGTGGGGGCTCGCTTCTTTTTTTCCCGCATTGCTGTCCCCTTGCCTCCTTTTTCCTGCAAATCGTTTTTCACACGCCTGGGATCTATCCCTGCTAGATGTAGCAGACCTCTAGCAGTGGGTCAAACATTTTGAATAAAAGACTGCTGGTCTTTCTCTGTGATGTTTGATGGAGATTCTTTGCCTGGGTCCAGACATTTGACTCTGCCCACTCCACCGAGTTGACTGATTCTGGTCCGGCATCGTGACATGAAACAGCGATTTCTTGGTTGAAAAAACGATTAACCAATCAGCGCCACAGGCAAGTATGTCGGTCTCTAGTGATTGGTTAGGGAAAATCGAATCCCCCTCCCCCACGGAAATCAATGTCAGTGGAGGCAATGTCAGACTGAAGATAGAAATGGAGTGTAACGAGATGACAATTCTGTCAGATATCAGGCTAGGGTTTTTTGGTTGCATTTGTTTGTTTATTTATTATTTGTGTATATTTTTCTATATAATACGTATGATGTTCTTGTGCGTCTGGTTCTCCAGGCGTCCTTACGTAGCCGTCAGATCAACCCTCCCAAAGGATACCTCACCTCCGACTTCTGGAGGTACTGAGCCAACATGGCGGTCCGGATCCAACATGGAGGTCAGGATCCAACGTGGATGCTTGTGAACACCTTTTGTTACTGGAGGTTAATTTTTGACTGACTTTACCTAACCCTCCTTGGAGCAGACTCCCTCCGGCCGGGCCGAGACTGTTTTATATTTGATGTATTTTTAATGTTGGAGTTTGTGTTGATCATTGAGTTTGAGGAAGAGCCATTTGTTTTTGGAGATTAACTGTTAGAGACTGTGTACTGGTAGCTGGTCATGTTTGTTTTATAGACCATGGTCAAACCATAAGTTAGAATCTTTAAGAGATGTCCCTTCCAAACATTATATATATTTTAAACACCTCAGTATTTCATTATTCTCCACTCTCTCACTAAAACACAGATGGTAGAACATATTAAAGGTTGTGTGTTAAATCCCAGGCCTCAGATTTAATACACAACCTTTAGTGTCTTGGATCATGGTTTTATTAAATGACGCTATTTTGAGATGACTCGTATTATCTAATGCAGCTCTGAATCTACCGAGAATGTAACGTCTCTATTGGCTGTTCAACAGTAGCGTCTCACCTGCCCCTTATTTGATTATTAAATATATTATAATTATCTTTAGGTACCTGGTCAAATCCTCTTGTATTCTAGCAGGACAGTCTTTTTCTTGTGGACCTCTTTAAGTGAAAACAACTTAACGTCCCCATCTGTGGTCAAATGCAGTACTGCATGAAGGTTGGATGTGGTCCATGTTCCTGTTATAATATGAGGGGAATCTGGAATGGGCTGTATGTGTCTGTGTGTGCGGAGGGTGGGAGGTGATGAAACGAGATCTGGGTAGACCAGGATGGACACTGTTGCTGCCTACACTGAATGAAGCAGCTGAAGTTAAAGATCACTTTTCAAATCATCCCTGTAACAACAGCTAAAGATAGCACAAATAAAGTAATCTTCATGCAGCATCATATGTCTTTATTCAACCTTTTTACAGTAATACACAATGTCATTTCATATCATTTAGAATTTTGTTTGCAGACAAGCTTATTATTTACATCCAAACTGGCATTGAAACACTTTACTACCAGATCCCAACCAAGCACTTTTTATAATTTATTGCATTTTCAATTTGAGGAAGAAGTTTTCTACTTGAACCGTGAAGGAGAAACATGTTTTCATCTTAACCAGCAGAGGACCCATGTGGTCATGTGACTAGTTTGGTCTGCTCTGACGCCTAAAACAAACACCCTTATGGTGAAGACGATGAGCATACACCTCCTCCTTTCCCCTGCAGGAGCACCAAGTGTAGATGTAGCTGCTGGGACGTAGGAGAAAGGGGTTGGGGGTGGAGCTCCTGGTTCAGAGCTGGAGGCCCTGGGGGTTGAGCTTGGCTGTCTCCATGCGCTGGTACCAGCGCTTCACCTTGGTGTTCTCCATCAGGTCCTCAAAGGCCTGCAGCCCCTCCATGACCCTCAGGACCCCGAAGACCGCCTGCCCAGGAGGGAGAGAGAACAGTCAGTCCTAGGAACAGCATGAACTACACATCAGAACAGACCACTGGAGTGGACAGATGACCCCGCACACATCGTTGCCATGGAGACACCATAGGGCAGGGGTTCTTAAGACTTTTTCATCTCGGGACCTGAAAGACAATTTCAGTGTGACCCCAACCCCACACACAAAATGACCCCCAACTGGATCACGACCCATTTTGGGTCAGTGCCCCTCCCCCTGCGGGCCTCACCAAGTCTGCCAGGTTGGGCTGCTCTCCGCCCATGAACTTCCTCTTCTTGCCGATGGCGGCCACCCAGTCATTGACGGCCTTGTAGAGGTCCTGCCTCACGTCGTCCTGGAGGTTGTATCTGCAGGGACGACACACTGGGCATCAAGAGAACCTTCTGGAGAGATGCCTCCCTCTAGTCTACACCCTCTTTATATACCCTGTCTCCTCCTCAAAGGAAGTTCACTGATGAGTCAATCGATATTATTAGTGGTGGGAAGGAACACAATCCTAAAATGATTCTGTTCAAGAGCAACGGTAGCCTCGCAGGCCAGATCGTATTCGCTTCGCTCATTAGGTCTGGAAAGTCTGCTGTCGGCAGTGTTTGTTTGAGGGGAGTTGTCAGTCAACCTTACTTTGCAGTCCATTGATTCGCTTCAGCCAGTCGGATCCCGCAATCCCTGTGATGTATATTGAAGTGCCGTATTCAATTTAAGTAAACACCATAACGTACATTACCACTACTATTTTCATTGAAGTAAAAACATTGCGTTCAAATGAAACTAATTTCAAAGCAGCGTCATCTACATCTCTCGCTGGGGTTGACAGATTGGCCAACTGAATGTTGTTGGGAGCCAAGCTGCCTGTGTCGGCTGGTTTCAGACTAATATCTTGAGGCAAAACCAGAGGTGAGCTTGTGAGGTTTAAGCTGGCTTCGCCAGGCTGGAGCAAAGGAGCTTTAGAGTCAAATGAACGTTTTCCAAAAGGGACCACCTAGATCCCATAGGACGTCCCTCTCATCCTCGTCCCTAAGCCCCACCTCCTTGTCAGACTCACTTGTTCTTCAGTCTCTTGGCGATGAGGAACATGGCGGTGGCGCCAACGTACTTGGCGAAGAATCCTTCAAAGGTTCCGAACTTCCCCTCACGGACGATGTAGTCGAAGGAGGCCAAGGCCTCACCGGGGGTCCGGTACACATTGGGGGAAATGAGGTGAACGAGCCAATCGTCTGCCCACTGGCGCCACTTCATCTCCTCCCTGCAAGGAGACAAATGGGCTGCGTTCAGCAACACAGAGCGTGCAGCAACATGGAGCGTTCAGCAACATGGAGCGTTCAACAACAGAGCATTCAGCAACAGAGAGCGCTCAGCAACAGAGAGCGCTTAGCAACACAGAGCGTTCAGGAGGAGGTCAATGCTAAAGAAAGACTAGGGCTTCCAGGAGGTGAAGGTGTCGGGGGGGGCAGAGGTACCTCTGCGCCTCCTTCTGGGGGTAGAGCTGCTGCGTCTCCTCCTGACTTAGCATCAGCCAGTACTTGTTGTTGTACTCGGTCACCTCCTTCCCGCTGTCGTTCACCGACCGCATCTCCGGGTAGAACCCCAACACGTCAGAGAGGGAGCTCTTCCTAACACACAATACATTATAACACACATTATAACACACACACACACACACACATACACACACACAGTGTGAGAGGCCTTACTTGGTCACTAAGTAGGTCTTCAGGGAGCTGATGATAACGGACGAGTCGTTCAGTTGCTAGGTAACAAGAAACACAAGGTCATGTACCAGCTGGTCCCTTCAAAACAGCACAGGAGAGAAAGTACACTTATAATAATAATAATAAAATCTACTTAAGTTTGAGAAGAAAATGTTTCTTTTAGAAGAGAGAAGATTCCAAAAGGCCTCCTAACGGTAAGACTGCTCTCTATCATGTTGAATGAAAATGTCTAGAAACAGCCAGGGAAACATCCAGGGGCCCCATAGGGTGCTTATGGGGCCATACCACATCTCCATCCACCATGAGTATGGGGACCTTGCGGTAGGTGGACCACTTGATCTCCTTCCTCATGACAGGGTTGACCTCCACCACTTCGTAGGGCAGCCCCTGGTAGTCCAGGAAGGCTCGCACTTTGCTGCAGAATGGACACGTCTTGTACTGGTATAGGGTCAGCTTTGGACCCCCGGGACCCTGGAAGAACATCAAGGTTATTATAGTGGTATAGTAGTTTGTGTGCTTTATTGTTCTCAGCCTGTAAGTCGACTGGGGTAAATGTGTCTGCTAAATGTAAATTAGAGTCTTATCGCAGCGAGCTCTGGTTCATGTCGGCATTAAACCAAATATTAAAACATCGAACAGGTTAAAATAGGGACAGGATATTGTCGTGGTTAGCCAAAGGGTCCTGGGTTCGAACCCCAACGTCCACAGTCTACCTGTAGACCTCCTTGAGCAAGATGTCCTCACCCCCTTCCTGCCCTTCTTTACATGTAGGCCTACCTGAATTCACAGATGTAAGCGCTGGGAGATCTGTGTTACCTTGGTTTCCTCCGCAGCGACGTGCTGTTGGACAGAGCTCTTTATGGTCTGGTACGTCCCGAGTCCAGCTCCCAGCAGAACTGCACAGCCCAAGACCCGGCCGCCTGCCCCGCTTCCAAACACACGGGATCCGGAGCCGCCGCCGGTCCCGTATGACCTCCGGTACCCGCCCTGAGAGGTCCTGTTACCCAGGGAAGACCCTCTCCCGGGTTGGTGGGTCTGGGAGTCCAATATACGGCAGCCGACCGGACCCAAGGATGCATAATGAGACCGGACCAGACCCAAGGGGGTAAAGTAAGATCGGACGTTACAGAGAGCTCTACAGGAGGCTGCCATGTTCACGCTACCTCCCAAAATGCAACAGCAGGAGGTGTTCAAGAGCATCGCGCTGTGTTGTGTGCGGTATACCCGGGGAAGTCATTAAAATTCCTATTTAATTATTATTCCAAGATCACTTACTAACTCTAACCTACCATGTTATCATGTCTAGTTATATTAAATATGTCATTATCATTCCAGATAACCCACTGTGTTTAAGGCCGTCGCGTTAAGCAGCAGTCGGGTTGTGTGCTCTATGGTTGTGTGCGGGGTCCCGGCGTGTGTTCAAGAACTGCACTGTTCACTGTTCGCTGTTGATGAGATGCTCCCGACATTTCCACCACCGCAGCTCCTTGGAGGAGGAGATAGCAAGAGCATCCATTTAATATAGCAGTGTTATAGAGCTCCCATCTCCCATCTACACCGACCTTTTCGCCGCGATGGAGTCCAATATACACGCCTTTATAAACCAATAAATACCATGTCCGCGGGATGCCATCTAACGGCTTTATTTTCTGACGTCAGAGAGAATAAAACCCATCATGATGGATGAAGAGAAATAAAATAATAGATAATCGCTGGATCCGCCATCTAAGCTAACTGGCTAACTGGGTTTTCTCTGCTCGCCCGTCGATGTTTTTCCTCGGATGAAATCTGTGAAGAGCATTTCTATGGATGTCAAGATGTTGATGTTGGACATTTAGAGGATAGATTCATGCTCCCCGGCGCCCGTTTAAAGCACATCTCCTGCTGTGGATGGTGGATCTGAACTTGTGTGGACCGACTCCATGAAGGTGACGATTGGATGATGAGGGAGAGAGGATGATCATGTTGGAGAAACAGGTAGAGCCTTTAAGAGAAACCTGACATTAACGGAATGTCCCGCAACGTATAACTATTATAGTGGGTCTGACATATTATTATATATATATTCTTTATAGTTTACATTATTTATTGTATCTGATTACTGTTGATCCTCGGAACCCGTCCGGATGTCTCTTCTCCCTAATGCACTTTGTTATTTTTAGTATACCTCTCTTTCTCTCTCTGACACACACACACACACACACACACACACACTCTCTCTCTCTCTCTCTCTCTCTCTCTCTCTCTCTCTCTCGCATTCACTCTCTCCCTCTTCTCTATTGCTCTCTCTCTCCCCCTCTATCTCTCTCTCTGTTTCCTCTATCTCTCTCTCCCCCCTCTCTCTCATTCA
>OOFB01017529.1:7500-17831 GCA_900323305.1 Trachyrincus murrayi | reverse complement strand
GGTGTTACAAATTGATTCACCGCTTAGCAAGCAATTAGCCAGACTTCTGAGAGTGTGGATAGCACACACACACACACACACACACACAGACACACACTTACACACACACACACACACACATACATGCTCACACAGACGCACACACACACACACACACACACACACACACACACACAGCACACCAGTTGTTCTTCCACAGTGTATCAGCTGGTTTCGTCCACCGTGAGTAAAGGAGGTGGACGAGGAGATGTGTTAAGACTAACAGCACCTGCTGCTATGGTCTGAGATAAACTGTTTTTAGTTTAGATTTAAAATGATTGGGTTGTAAATATAGACTGAAAGATAGGGGGCGACGTTGGACGAATTCATGCTTTTAACCCTTATTTGTTGCACATCTATCTATCTATCTATCTATGTGTCTGTATGTCTATCTATCTATATGTCTGTCTGTCTGTCTGTCTGTCTGACTGACTGTCTGAAACAGGCGTTTACAAGTCTTATTTCCAAGTGGAAATAGGAAACAAGAAATATAATATTGTTATAGGCTATATATTATTGGACAGGAGACGGTTATTAGCATAAACAATAAAACAGATTTAAAGACTGTAGGCTATGTCTGATAAGCTACAACAATGTAATATGTAGGCCCTGAACGTTGTTTATGGGGGAGGAGGAGAAGGGGGAGGTGCTAGGAGCCGAGTCTGATGAGTCACTGTCCGCCTCACCACACACCCACTCGACCTGGACGCGGTCATAATGGATGTATGATGTTAGAGTAGCACCCTCCTCGGCACCCATGGTGTACTTCCCGGGCTCGCAGTGCGGACACTCGGAGGGTCTGTACCCCGACATGTTTGAGGGTTCGCGGCGGGTGCGCAGCATCTGGGGCGGGGTGCGCCTGGAGCTCAGCGAGGACCCGAGCCCCGTCCTCCTCCACAGTTTCACCCACTTGGACCCCGACCTCCCCCGGCACTCAGAGGTGAGCTAGCTAGCCTCCCCTTCGTACCGGCGAAGTAAACTCATAATAATAATCATGATGATAATAATAATAACAATAACAATACAACACATCGTGTAGGCCTATTATTATACACGAGACTGTTGCCGTTATAGGCTACAGCGGGGCTGTTTTCTGTTGCTGCTGTATGTAGCCTATATATAGGATATCGTATGGATATGGATATATATGGATATGTAGTCAACAATAGCCTACTAGTTGTTATGGATTAGTTTACCGATGTAGTCTTGAGGATGAGTATGTTTATTGATTCGAGAAACGGTCCAGAACCCGGATTGTCCCGTTGTTTTCTTACAGTTATATAGTTATAACTATATGATAGAAATAGTTATAGGCCTAACTATCATAGCTTTATGATAGTTATAACTATATGATAGTTATGATATGTATAACCATATGATAGCTTTTACTATGGTATAGGCCTAATGATAGTTATATAGTTATAAGTTATAACTATGATAGTTATCATAGTTATCCATATTTTCCTCTGGTTTGTGTCTCACAGAATCAGCTGTTGATTGGCATCACAAAGTGATTTTAATTTTGTAATTTTTGTTAGTTTCTCCTGTCGTTACAAACAGATTATTATTTTATTATGAATCTGTTAGTTTGTCCTGTTGGTTATCCTGTCGCAACCTGCAACGTGTATTTAATCTAATCCTCTCACTAACACAATTACCTAATACGTAATCTGTTCTCTCGTAGCAAGCCGCTTCACTACAACCTGCTTCTCTTCGACCTCTAGTAAGGGTTGGGGTTGACACTAACTGTATATACTGTCCTGCTCTTTGCTCAAGGGAAAGAGAATTCAGCTGTGAACCCCACCAGAGACAGCCTATATATACCATATATCATACAGGCTATATGATAGAGGATATATGTGTAGGCTGTATAGGATAGCCTGTAGTCTACGCATATAATATAGCCACCGAATAGCAGTTTGAGTGCTACATGCCGCTAGTAGTACTGATAACTACTTCTAATTACTTATTTAGTGTGTATGAGAGAGAGGAAACAAATATCAAACCTAACACTAACCAATCTAATGGTTGGTTAAGGCTCCTACATATCATTACATTAATAATCACAAATCACTACATTAATAACATCACATATCATTACATTAAAAACATCACATAGCTATAATGACATTACATATCACTACATTAATAACATCACAGCTATAATAACATCACATATCACTACATTATTAACATCACATAGCTATAACATTACATATTAATTAACATCACAACATCACATTAGTAACATCACAACATACAGTAGTATATTGTAGTATACTGTACATTGATAGCATACAATGCATTCATATATACTACATTATCAATAGCATACTGTGAGAGCTTTAGTGCCTTGCTCTAGGGCGTTCAGCATTACATGCTTGGGGGAATCAGACCCTCTGCCCCCAGTGACATCACGGTCATTGTTTGGTGAGGGAGGTCCCTGGTCAGCACCAGAACGCCCCAATGGCCTTGTTTAGACCAAGCGGCAGCCATGACCGACTGTTTGTGAAGCTAATGCGGAAGAGAAACATGTAGTTCCTCCAACGGCCTTTAGGTGGTTCGTGGTAAGTGACCCACCACCATTCTAAATCAACAGGAAGAAATGTGCTTTCATTCTCGTAATACAAAGCCAATAATATTTTTCTTTGTTCGATTAGGATCTCAGTGGCTAGTTCATCTTCATATTATGTATTTTCAGAGGTCCTGGTTGACAGTTATATTTAATTACCAGTAACAAGTTATTAAGGATGAATATTAATTAGTTTTGGCCATAGACTAGTGCAAGGCTTCCATTCAATTCCCGCCTTCAATGTGCCAAATATGGATAGTTTCAACTGCTGGTTGAAAAAAATTAACAATGGCGACGCTCCGTAGAAGGCGCTATTTAGACGCTAAGTCACAGCCCCTAGCTGAGGAAGTGTGTTTTACACTGTGTTGTGTGTGTTGTTGTAACAGTTGTGTGAGCTTCAGCCACAGCAAGGATATGACTGGCTAGGGTTTTGTTTGGCCATTTGCTGTGATGCAGTTCATGCATGCAATATTATGTTATGATTATTTCTCAATCCATATCTATCTATATAACTACACGTCTCTCTCCCTCCCCATCTCCCGCTCTCTCTCTCTGACTGTGGAGATGGATGTGTGAAGGAACAAACTGGTAGCCATCTTATATTTAGAGTGCTGACTCACTGTAGGGAACCAGCAGAAGTGTGTGTTGCCTCCATGGCAATGCATCCCTGTCATTATAGCAGTACGAATAAATACACACATCTAACTCCCTGTTCCCTAGAGAGACAACTAACTCCCTGTTCCCTCCTAGAGAGACAATTAACTCCTTGTTACCTAGAGAGGAGACAACTAATCCCTGTTCCCTAGAGAGACAACTTACTCCCTGTTCCCTCCTAGAGAGACAACTAACTCCTTGTTACCTAGAGAGACAACCATCTTCTCAAATATCAGGTAGCAGTTAAGGCTGCGAGAGCAAAATAATTTTATGACCTCATCTCCAACAACTCTCATAATCCCAAGGTCCTATTCAGTACCATTAACTCTGTCATCTGTCCTGCTCCCAGTACCACCTTAGATGTGTCCCCAACTAAGTGCACATTTTTTTAAAATGTTTCATTAGTAAAGTTGAGGACATCAAAATGAACATTTCCCCCTCCCCCCGTGACCTAGCTGTCTCACTGGTCTGTTCATCCGACTCTGACTGTTTCCAACCCATGACTCTACCCATCACGCCACCCTCCCTTATTGAGATTGTTTCTTCTGCCACCTTTACCCTTGACATTGTCCCCTCTGCTCTCCTGAAGGATGTCTTTGACATAGCCGGTCCCAGCATCCTCTCTATAATCAACTGCTCTCTGGCCACTGGTATCATTCAAACCTGCTTCAAGCACGCAGTTGTCCAGCCCCTCCTGAAAAAAATCCAACTTAGACCCCACCTTGCCTAGTAACTACAGACCAATCTCTAAACTTCTATTCCTGTCAAAGATTCTTGAAAAGGTCATTCTCCGTCAATTGCTGCCCTACTTACACCAAAATAACGTCTTGGAAAGATTTCAGTCAGGTTTTAGGGCTTACCATAGCACTGAGTCTGCCTTGTTGAAAGTGTCCAATGACCTGCTTCTCTCTATCGACTCCAGTGACTGTGCCGTCCTGATTCTTCTTGACCTCAGCACAGCGTTCGATACAGTGGATCACAACATTTTAATTGACCGTCTCCAGTATGGGGTTGGTGTTGGTGGCACTGCCTTGACCTGGTTCACATCCTACCTCAGCAATAGAAACAACATAGGCAATTCTTCCTCTCCCCCAGCTAGTCTCTCCTGCGGGGTCCCACAGGGCCCCATCCTAGGTCCGATTCTGTTCTCTATTGACATGCTTCCCCTTGGTCGAATCATTAAAAAGTATGGATGGATTTCCTTCCATTGCTATGCAGATGACACACAGCTTTATCTCCCCCTGAAACCAAACGACCGGTGTAATCTTGAGGACATCAAAAGTGTTGGATGGCACAAAACTTCCTGCAGCTGAATGACAGCAAGTCATTCAAGTTGTCTTATTCGGCCCCCCTGACTACATCAAATGTATTACCAACAGCCTAAGTAAGCTGTCCACCCTTGCTAAACCCTATGTCAAAAACCTTGGTGTGATACGGCCTAATGAGCAAACGAACTGGATCAACTGAGATTGTAATAGATTCTACCCAACCTAAAAAGCCTCGTCCTCTTTCGAAAAAGCTCCATGACCACAGCCGTGCTAAAACACTCCAAGGGTAAATCTTCCACTTGTCTCATATAATGTTTCACTCGGCTTGTCTAGCGCTCGTGTTCGTTCAGTGTCCTCAACCTGGCAACACGCGTAAGCTTCGAGTCTGGGGAGGAGGGGCGGGCGGAGACAACTCTCTCCAGTGTTGTGAATTTGGACTGCAGTACCCATTTTAAACGCTCGTGTCATTGTTACATATAGCACCTTTAAGTTTGAAAAGCAGGTCAATGCAGTAGTAAAAGCCAGTTTCTTCCAGCTTTGTACTATTGCCAAAATCAAGTCTTTTCTCTCATTCAATGATCTTGAGAAGGTCATCCATGCCTTAATTTCCTCCCGCCTAGACTATTGCAATTCCCTGTATACTACGATTAGTCAGTCATCCTTGTCCTGCCTGCGACTGGTCCAGAATGACGCTGCCAGGCTCCTGACGGAAGAGAGACCACATTCAAGGTTCCCTTGTTTATCTTTAAAGCCCTGAGTGGGCAGGCCCCCTCTTATATCAGGGACCTCTTAACCTCGTATTCCACCTCCAGGTCCCTCAGGTCGTCTGACTTGGGGCTCCTGGCTCTCCCGCGATCTAAACTTAAGCTCAGGGGTGACCGCGCCTGACTTCTTGTTAATCTTGGGTGCCAATTAGCACATAAAGAAGCACATTTACGAGCATTTTTGGATTTCCAAAACATAAGATTACATAAAATACAACACGATAAGATAATAAAAGATACGATAAGATTTGATTGAGTCTCATGGTTCTCATGTATTTGATTGAGTCTCACGGTTCTCATGTATTTGTTTGACTACTGGCCTTTGCTCTCGATCTGAATGCATGAGAATCATGAGACTCAATCAAAACAAAATTGCTGATAGCAGCTTTAAGATAAGATAGAATCAATTATAGTAGGTTAAGATAAGATAGCACCGTTGGCTTCACTCCCAGCCGTGGCTTGTTTCCTTTTAAAAAGTTCAGTGACCTACACTGTTTACGTTTAACACAGTTCACACTTTGCTCTTGTCCTCTTTTATTTTTTTATTTTTCCCCCTTGCAGGTCCTTCCTTCAAACAAAGCTGCTGCAAAGCCCAGAAATCTCTGGAGTTTATCCCAATCAACCTCCACACCCAGAGGATGATGGTTACGTGTCCCAGAAAATCAGGTAGTCCGCTGCTCGAGCAGGACATTCTGTACATCCTGAGGTTTTGAATTCATTCTGTCACAGAAAATGGAACGTAACAAACTGAAAGTACCACTTCTCATCCACCTCTACAGCCTTCAGTAGTCTAGTTTACTGGCCGGCAAATGTTATACTGAGGATAAGGACTGTGTGTGATTCTATGTTTTTACTCTCATCGCTGACATCCTAGACCTAGATAATGGCAGGTAGACACTCTGTGGACTTCGATTGGAGGAACAACGGAGGCAGGATAGTCTAGTGGCTAAGCTTTTGGCATCCCAGGTACTGGGTTCGAGTCCCAATGTCTGCAAGATGCCTAATGCCTGACTTCCTCTTAATGATGCCTGATGCCTGGCTGACGTGTTTCTGACAAATAAGCTCACTGTAAGTGGCCTTGGATAAAACCATCTGCCAAATGGCTAAATTCTAAGTGGTAAGTAAGATAATGGCAGACAGACACTTTCTTCTGCTGCTCGAGACTAGAAAGAAAGTGTTGCATCCTACTATGTTAAGTGATTGCAAGGGAAGGTTTGAGATGATGTCGTACCTTCAGAGGTTTGTTTACTGTCTCTGCCTCGCTGTCCGCGCAACACCAAACCTTTGGTGTTGTGTAAAAGTGTAATTAATCACGAGGATGGATTCAAACCTGCACGCCGCCCTGCTCGGTTTTTATGTATTTTTGGACAACAATGGAAGTCTCTTTGTGTGTCGCTAAGTATCTGCCGATCACCAGACAGGTGATGAATGTGATCAGCAGGAAAATAAATTGTTGTGTTTCATCGAGGATGCCGGCAATAAGAAAAAATAATCGTAGAAAGGCGCCAACCTCATCCTTCAAGCTTTCATTATTTATAAAAGCGCAGTTATTTATCCAAGGTGCAACAAGACAGATCTTTCTAAAAGTTGAATTCACAGAGGCAATCTTTTACTTCCCCCGTCCAATGCCTCACTTCCCCAATTTGTCATGAAGGTGTACAGAGAATTCGTAAAGAAATGTATCAGGTCATCGCCAGGGCTGGATCCCGATGATTTACAATACCGCCATCTTCATCCTTGAAAGTGGCATTTGCGGAAATATTTCAAAGGCTAATAGCCTGGCTTGATGACACTGCGGTAAACACATTGTTCGGCACTCATTTGCACCATGTAAAAGGGATATTTTATCACTGCTAAACAGCGGGATAGGTTAAGTATGAATTATAACAACTTATCTCCACACTGCCACAGTTCTTTTTCTGTGTGGGAAATTGTGAGAGAGTTCTCTCAGCCCGCTCGTTTCCCTGGCAATTTATAGGGAAGCGGACGAAAGAAAGGGGGAGGCCGGACAAATACAGCACAAATTGGGCACTGTGATTGATGTTCAGAGACCCGCCATTGTATTTCAGTGTGCCGCTGTTGCAGCAGAACCAATTAAGGGGAAGTCAGTAGTTTATAACTCCAGAGGCCTAACACGTGGCAGGCAGGGGGCGCATCGGCCAGGCACTGGGATAATGATTTGGGAATTCAGTGGGTTCTGCATTAGTGTGAAGACACTATTAACCCCTTCGCCCCCCCCCCCCCAGCACACCACCCTATTTACCCCAATGTCCATTAAGTCAGTGCTTCAGGGATGGAGGGGAGCCAGTCCAGCCACCCTGTCATCTGCATTGCCGTGGCAACGTCTGCAGCAGGGCTGTGTCATTAGTTTTGTGTTTTGAGCAGCTCTTCAAAACAGCCTTCCCTATGGCGAGAGCAGAACTACTAGCGGCCTTCCCCAAGGGTGTTCATTAACTGACCTGGCACTAAACCAACGGCAAAATATTCAGCGCCATAATCCCCCATAACCCCTCCTCTCCACTCCTGTGTTGCTCTGATGTTAGTGTCAGGCTTATCCATTACTCATCCGAAACAAGGCCTGTTTTAAGCACCTCTGCGCTAGCCGCGGCGTTGTCTGTGACTGTGTGTGTGTGTGTGTGTGTGTGTGTGTTTTATTTACTTTTTGACGACGCCGTGCAAATTGGAATGAAGCGGCATGACATTGGTTGTCCTTCTTGTTCAACATGGTAACAGAGCCATGTGGAGACCGCAGGGGGCAATGCAGGAATACAGGAAGGAATTCAGGGGCTGTGATGTGAATCCATCACATTGTGCTCACTGCATTCCCACACAATAAGCGCAAGCCTGAGGAAGAGTTTAAAAGGCCCATGCGGTGGTTCTGAATTAATGTGGGGTTACGATTTCATGAGGGGGTTCAGCACCATAATTATTCATGAGGGAGCGGTGATAGAACATGTTAAAACACTTTCAAAAACAAAAACAGCAAGTTTTACAAAAAAAAAAACACGCCCACGGATTGTTGTTTCCTTCGGTTATCTTTCTGCGAGGGACTCTCTCTCGGGGGTTAGGAGCATGACCGTATGCCGTGTGAACGAGTGCCCGCGCCCACGCCCGTGACCGCTGTCTGCTCTGTGTGCGTAGATGCGGCGTACGACGTGGTCACCGTGGGCGCCCCGGCGGCACACTTCCAGGGCTTCAAGAACGGCGGGCTGCAGAGGCTCCTGAGCCGCTACGAAGCCGAGAAGAAGAGGTAGGACCCACAACACGCTCACTAGGAGGGTTACCATACAAACTATAACACGCTCACTAGGAGGGTTACCATACAAACTATAACACACTCACTAGGAGGGTTACCATACAAACTATAACACACTCACTAGGAGGGTTACCATACAAACTATAACACACTCACTAGGAGGGTTACCATACAAACTATAACACGCTCACTAGGAGGGTTACCATACAAACTATAACACACTCACTAGAACGGTTGCTATGTAAAGGTACTGTCCGCGCTGCCTAGAGCGCATTTTACGCATTTTATGGTGAGAAAAAAAAAGATGCGCGAATTGCAACTAATGTGTATGGTCAATTTGTTTAGGTATTTGTGCAAAATGTAAAACTTGGATTCATAAATACGTATGCCTTTGTACTGAACTGCCTGTTGACTCCTATTAGTGTTAATAATTCTTAGACAAATCTCTCTCCATAGGTTTTCTCTGAGGTATCCACAACTCTGCAGCTGCTAAAAAACGCGTAGGAGTCAACTAAACCTTTAGCCTTTGAAGCAGCACATACTCATTGAGTAGTCCGCTTCCGCTCTGCTTTCTACTCTGCTCTCGCTACTGTTTACATTGACAAGCAAAAGGACGACTGCACAAATGAATGCTCAGTCATGCTTTAATGCCTGAAAACAGAGGGGTTTTCTGCAGAGCAAAATGAGGGGTAATCCATCCCGAATGACCAATACTTAAGCTTTGCAAATGCACACACACACACACACATTCGATACACATACAAATGAATACACACACACACACAGACACACACACGTATGCCCACACACATAATGACACTTTGCATACATGCGGTCTTAATCACGTGCCGCCCTCGCTCACTTGCTTACAGTAAGGAGCAGCCGTATCAGCAGTCCTGTGAATTGTGCTGCAGCGGCTCTTTTGAATGCAGGGCGGCGGTCCATCGGGGTGGGAGGAGCCTGCGTCCACGGTCACTTGAGTGATGCCGCAGGAAATGAAGAGTGATTTTTTTTGTAAGCCCTTCGCAATGGATTGCAAAGTCATTACAAAGCACGCCAGTTCCAATTAGCTCCACGGGAGTTTGGAGCTCAACAATAAAAAAATAGAAAAAGGGGGGAGGATGAAGTGGGGTTAAAAAAAACGGACAGCGTCGATGGGAAAATGGTCGGGGGCCTCCGCACGCGGGAGCGAATTTGCTGAAGACGGACGGTTTTATCTGCTTACAAGCGCTATACTATGATGATAAGAGTTTAGCATATTTTTTTTTTGTACGAGAGTCCACTGAAGTGAAATAATTTTCCCTTTGAATGAGAGATTAGACTTGAATAAGTTCCGCTGGGAGACGGCACTTTTTTTGTTTCATATTTGACTTAGTTAATGACTCACTGTAGCTTGAAGTTTCCAATTTTCCGCCTGGCTGACCGGCATCGGCCTTCAATGAGCCTCTGCTGACTTTGACCTGGAATCCCGCCATTTTGAATTGAGATAAACTGTGTGTGTTATTTTTTTCCCTAATGCTAAAGTAAAGTATGTGCTAAGTGCACACTGTACTTTGTCGCCACGTTCTGAACGTTGGCAGTAAAGATGTTTGTTTTGGCACGGCACTTGATGTGATCAAATCTCATAAGCTTGTGACGTGATGTGACGTAAACACATGCCCACACACACACACACACACACACACACACACACACACACACAATTACACCTATTATGTTGTTTGTCAGCATATCTACCTGGCTGACCTAAGACTTTGTCATTCAACCGACTCCGCTAC
>OOFB01017529.1:2500-5000 GCA_900323305.1 Trachyrincus murrayi | reverse complement strand
AATATATATATATATATATATATATAACCCCTACCTGCATCTTGTATCGGAATGTATCTGAAGTGTCTGCTAAATAACTAAATCACAAACAGTGCTACTACTAGTGCTACCATTCAAAGTGCAATACATATGTGCATCTGCTGCATTTATATACCTTTTACTCTTTACTTGGAAGTCGATTGTAGCATACCCTGCTACACGCCACCAAAGTGGCTTTTCTGGGCTCCTCCGACCACAAGACACAGGCAGTTGTTTAGTAGAAAGCGATGTATTGTAAAGTTGAGAATAGTTTTGGAGGCAGAGCAGGTGGTACGTGCTGACATGTCCGCATGGTTGGTTTAACCTGCGGGCCTTGATTGGCCAATGCCCCACAGGTGTGCAGCCTCACCCAGCCCCAGGGCTTAAACCAGCCACCAACCACACACACACACTCCACATAGATCTTTTCAGTAGATTTGTATGCTACTTACCAGTATTTGCCCTATCTGTGGGCTTGAAAACACTGTGTAAGTTCTCACCAGAAGACCGGATGATGTCACACAGGAGTTGGCTCAAGGTCAATCATTTGCCCTTTGTGTTGTACCGTCTTGTTAGGGAGATGTTGTATTGACAGCCAAGCACAGGGGGAAATTAAAGGCCCTTGTCTTGGCCAGCCTTGGGGGGGGTGGGGATCAGGTCTGTCCTCTGGCATCAGGTGGCAGCTCCCAACTTTCATTATTGCCTGCATAGGCGGCCCTAATAGGATTAGATTTGTACTTATGAGCGAGCAGGGCCCTTATTGAATCTAAGCCACAGAGGCACTAGTTCTCCTAGTTCTAACTTCCCCTGTAGTGTGGGGACGTTAGTGGGCAAGCGCTGGCTGCGGCTGTAAGACTTGAAGAACTGAGAAGCATTGAGAAGCGATGGTGGTGCTCCTGTTGCACATGGCTTTTGATTGGCTGTCCAGACTAAGTGGGCGGTGGTTCTCCAGAGAGCTTATTAGCTGTGAGGACAAAGTCCCAGCCAGCCTGAGACATGCTGGAGCCCAGCGCACCTGATCTCTGTAAGGCCCACAGATCAGCAGGACCTTGGAACGTGATTTGTCTGTCTGCCTAACTGTCTCTCTCTCTCTCTCTATCTCTGTGATTCATTCTTGTCCTCACAGATCAAATAGTTTTTCATGGTTGGCACACACGACATCTATCTATCTATCTAGCCTGTCTGTAACTCTATCTATAACTCTACATCTGGCTGTCTAGACCTATCTCTAACTCAGTCGAAATCTGTCCATAACTATATATACATCCTGCTGTATCCGTTTCCATCTCTTCTCTGTACCTGTATCTGTTCTCGTCTTAAGTGTGTTGTGCCTGAGGACGAGGCTCTGGGGTCTGGCCTATATAGAGGTTCACACGGCGCTGACTCCAGACTAGCTGGGAGGCTTGCACGCCTCCGCACTTTGCACTCCACGTTTACAGTGAAGTCAGCACAAAACTCATTGAAAGTCACACAGAACTTCAGCACAGCCCGAGGAGGAGGATATTCGATTTGAGTGATTAAAAATATTTTAAAAAAATGAAATGTTCAAATGAACAAGAGATTAATTATTCATCAAGTGAGAGGTGGCTTCACCTTGGGCGGCAGGTTTTGGTTTCACGGGTTCAGCTGAGAGTCTTCAGAATCAGAATCAGAATCAGAAATACTTTATTGATCCCCGGAGGGAAATTGGTTACTGCAGTTACTCACAAACTCTCTCTTTACAAGTATAAGAATAAGAAATAAGAATAAGAATACTAGAATAAGAATACTTGAAACACATCGGTACCAGCTCCGGTACCATGACCAACCACTGCAACAGGCTTATAATATCTTCAGTCATACGTGACCATTTGACGATTACATGAGTGCATTGAGTTATGAATTTGCTTATTATGAGCGTATCATGTTCTGTTTTTTTCAGCGGAAGCACTCCAACGGAATTTAAGTCTGGTATAAAAACTCTTAATTATTAGTATGGGAAATGTCACCACCTTCAAGCATTTCTAAATATACTGTATAAGCTCTAAATATCCTATCCACTCTAAATATACTGCATTCTTTCTAAATATACTGCATCCTTTCTAAATATACTGTATATTCTCTCAATATACTGTATAATACCTAAATATACTTTGTGATCTATAAATACACTGCATACTCTCTAAATATACTGCATAATCTACAAATATACTGTATACTCACTAAATGCATTGTATTCTCTCTCTCTCTTGCTCTCTCTCTCTCTCTCTCTCTCTCTCTCTTCTCTCTATCCATCTCTCTCTCTCCATCTCTTTCTCTCCATGTCTCTCTCTCCATCTCTCTCTCTCTCCATGTCTCTCTCTCCATGTCTCTCTCTCCATCTCTCTCTCTCCATCTCTCCCTCTCTCTCTCTCTCTCTCTCTCTTCTCTCTCTCTCTCTCTCTCTCTCTCTCCATGTCTCTCTCTCCATTTCTCTCTCTCCATCTCTCTCTCTCCATCTCTC
>OOFB01017525.1:4537-15535 GCA_900323305.1 Trachyrincus murrayi | reverse complement strand
TCTCTCTCTCTCTCTCTCTCTCTCTCTCTCTCTCTCTCTCTCTCTCTCTCTCTCTCTCTCTCTCTCTCTGACTTGCCCACTTGCAGCTTGCCCTTCTTGAACCACACCATCCAACGTGTCCATTATCGATCAATGCTTTGTTTCCCGCTTGGGTCACCTCATCTGCATATGGGGTCATGGGAGATTGATCACTTATAAGCTATAGATATTTGATGATGCATTTTTTTATTAAAAAATAAAAAGGTTGATACGAACAGACTGGTAATGATTCATGGCCACTAGCAAACTATTACTAACTGCTGAGTGTGGTGCCATTGATATTGTGTGCAGATGTTGATTGGGTTAAAAATAGAAATAGTGTGTGGGAACCACTGGATTAATGTTGCATTATGGGACACACACACACACTAACCTATGGTGTAGTAATAATTCAACATTGTCGTCTTTCAGGAGCAACTTATCAATGTATGTATTAAAAGTTTGAGATTGGTTCACCAGATGAATTGCGATGCCAAAATATATCATCAATGAATGATTACAATGTCATACATGAAATGACAAACCGCTTGTAACGTAACAACACTCAGTAGGGTTCCTACACGGGCTGTTTTTGAGTTTGTAATCCATCACCGCACACACACACACACACAGATATCCTGTAAAAGTCATACATTGATGAAGTGCTAATGAAGCTTTGCATGTCGCCCAGCTAACCCACGCTAACCCATGCTAACGGTTCATAGCAGACATGTGACTGTGATTACTGCTAGTGTGCAAAGCAGATTTTGGGGGTGGGCGGCTATTGGGTCACTTGGGGATGCAGAGAGTCAGGGAGGTGTGAAGAGAAAGCTGGGGTGGAGGGGGGGTGGCTGAATGGCTACCAGATGGTGGTGGTGATGTCAGAAGGGAGCCCCTCGTTTGTGTGTGTGTGTGTGTGTGTGTGTTTGTGTGTGTGTGTGTGTGTGTGTGTTTGTTTGTGTGTGGTGTGTGTGTGTGTGTTTGTATGTGTATGTGTGTGTGTGTGTGTGTGTGTGTGTGTGTGTGTGTGTGTGTGTGTTTGTGAGTGTGTGTGTGTGTGTGTGTGTGTGTGTGTGGGTGTGTGTGTGTGTGTGTGTGTGTGTGTGTGTTTGTGTGTGTGTGTGTGTGTGTGTGTGTGTGTGTGTGTGTGTGTGTGTGTGCGTGTGTGTGTGTGTGTGTGTGTGTGTGTGTGTGTGTGTGTGTGTGTGTGTGTGTGTGTGTGTGTGTGTGTGTGTGTGTGTGTGTGTGTGAGAGAGAGAGAGACACATTTGATTGAAAGAGACCTGTTTCATTAGCAGAGGCACTTTTCATTAGAAATGCAGCTAGTAAAACAAACAGCTTGTTCACACAGGACAAAATCCATCCATCCATTTTCATATTAGTGTTATTTTAATTATTAATTATACGGTATATATTGATTGGTAAGATGATTATGCCATTTCTATCTTCGTATCTATCGTCTGTTTTGATCTTCACCATCAACCCGTGTAATCGACAGATGCTGTCAACAAATACATAAATAAAGAGCAGTAATTTATGCCTTTAACATCAAAATAAATCGAGTTAATTTAGGTTTAATTACTCGAGTGGAGTAGTTAATGCACAGTACAATATCAATTAAAACATTTTGAATTACAATCACCGAGTTAAACGGGCAACGATAACAGAGAAAAACAACACAGGCTATTTTTGAAGGTATGCAATCACAGAATGTATCCAGTCTCAAGTCACCAAAGATATTCCTTATCATTATTGCAATTAGTCATCAATACTACAAAGGCGATGACGACTACTACTACTACTACTACTACAAATACATTTCAAGAAAACCCGTTAATAAACCTGTTAGGTAGGTGAAATGTGCACAGGAGGCAGGCTGGGCTGAGGCTGACCCGATAATACAGCTCTCCATCTGTCCTTGAGGTCCTGTAGGTCACCCAGTGGTACCCACCCCCACACCCCCGAGGACCGCCCGGCTAATCCCTGGAACAATCTCTCCTCCTCACCGCTAAAGTAATGAGCCTGGGGAATTGAACTCCATCGACTGTGTCGCGTTCAAACAAACCGGGAAAAAAGAAATAGCGAGAAAAACTGAAAAAAAAGTCCCCGTTGGTGGCATTATGTCACAAGCCAGGGTAACAGTGTTAAAGGGGGGGGGTGGGTGGGGGCTCTTGTGATCTCAGTGATGTCACTTTTCAAACACGCAGCGTTTGATGGACGCCCGCCGATACGATCTCTTGACACGCTGCCGATGCGTTGTTCTCTGATCTTTACTTTGGCGTTCTGTGGCTTTAGAAGCAGCATTTCATTAACTGCAACGCAACTGCGACCCTGTGTGTGTGTGTGTGCGTGTGTGCGTGTGCGTGTGTGTCAGACTGACGGCTATTGAAGCAGAAACCTGCCTGTTAAGAGAGAGTATGAAAAGCGTTTCTCAATGTTAATGTATGGAGTAATTACTGACGAGACCCACTCCTCACTCTGGAAATTAATTTCTTTTGGGCTCCAAAGGGAACCCTGATGTTGATTAAACCACACGTACCGCCTCTGAATACTTTGTGACTGTTCCTTTGCACAAACACACAACATATTTGTAATATATATTCGATATGTTTTGTATGTAGCATAGCACAACAGGTCGGAATCGAACCAGGGGCGCTTCAAGGTGTGCACGGCTAACACACTAGTGGGTTGAGTCTCCTTATCTGGTTGCATTTGAACATGAAAAGCTCAAATATCTTCCAAAAATATAGTACAGCTGTACTGGCCTATAGTACTACTGTACTACTGGTTCTATCTGTAGTTCTATCTCTGGTTCGATCTCATCTCAGCCTAATCTGGTTCTATCTCTGGTTCTATCTCATCTCAGCCTAATCGTGTTGCAGTTGATAACTGCTCTTCATGAACAGAAACATTCTTTGATATGCTAATGTTCCCGTTTGAGCAGAATTGATATTGAAGCGCTCGTGTCATTCTCGCACCCACTTCCGTTTATTTAAATACATCCTCCTCCTATTATGTGTACACAGACAGACACAAAAACAAACTTGTGCGCATGCGCGCACACACACACACACACACACACACACACACACACACACACACACACACACACACACACAAAACACACCCACACACACACACCAAAAACATACACACACATACACCAAAAACACACACACACACACACACACACACACACACACACACACACACACACCACACACACACACACACACACACACACACACACACACACACACACACACAGACACACAGAAACATACACACAGACATACACACACACACACACGCTGATGAATAAATGTATGCACTATGCACCGACAAACAGATGCAGCCCACATCCATATGCAAAAACGGCTCCAAAATAAATGTGCCTTCATTTATCTTAAATGATAATGTTTCATCTGAAGCTGTTGGGGCTCTTTGAAGTACAAAGTTCTGGGCTAATTGGTTTTACACTCCAGCGTGTCTTGGAGGGGGAGGGAGTCAGCCGGGGCCCCGGCAACTTACAGCTAGGCCTTCAGGAGGTGTCGCCCCTAAATTCAACCCGCAAATCTGTGCAACTCGCCAAACTTTCAAACATCCTCCCAGGTTCCCTTCCTACACAATACTGTACTCATTTAGTAACAGCATCGTGTGCCATGTATTGCTAATGGCTATACATGGTTTCAGTCAAATACATCAATGAATAAAAAGTAGACATGCTACATATCTTGGCTCTGTAAGAGATCTTCCATGAAGGCATTCATCCGTATTTTAGCAGATGCTCGTGTCCAAAGCGACACTACATTGACTTCAGATACAGGTCATTAAGAAGCAGGTATCTTTGTTCAAGGATGCGTACGGGTGTGCGGTGCAGACATCGGGGATTGAACCCGCACCTTTTCCAGGGTATGGGAGTCGAACTCCCTGTAGCTACAATACTATCCAGTCGCCTGTCTTTAAGGAATGAATTGACATTCCAGATATTCTCTACCTGGCTGGTGTGTGGTGACGGTTGTCAGGAGTTTCTGTCATTTCACACCGGAGTCCCAACAAAATACTCAAATTTGCAAACTTTAAATGAACCCAAGTGAAGATTCTCCATGAATGGCTGTCTCTCTTTTTCCCCGACGGACTCTGAATTAATTTACATGAGAATAGGATGGAAGACGGAAGGCTGCTCGTCGGCCCCCTCAGACACCTTTTAAGAGGACCTGAGTGGTGTCATTCAAATCATTTCATATTGCCACAGAAAGGCGATAAGGGAGAGGTAATTCAGGAATAACCTTAACTTAAACACTTTGCCTGTGGGGAGGATTTTACAAAGATGACTTTGAAAAACCGAAGGAAACCGTCGAATATGTTTCCGCTTGAAAAATGAACAAAGGCACAATTCTACTTTTGATTACCGCCTTTCATTTGTCCTTTCATTTCGGTGAGGAAGGTGAATGTTTTTTTTTTGTTAACATATCTGAGACTCTCTGCACCACAAACCTGAGAAATAGGTCACTGGCACATCTCGAAACCCACTGAAATGTCCACAAACCCCCCGAAAAATAAGATATTGTATATGACCTACTTTCATGCCCTCCGTGAAACACATTCACTGAATACAAAACCACGTCTGTCCTTCAAACTCGTGCTACAGCCAAAATAAATCCCACGGAAACCATAATCTGACAGGTGACGTGTTTTCCGACGCTTCATGAGAACTCAGTTGATCTTTCCACTGTCGTCGGCTTCATCATCATCACGGTGTACCACCAGCCGTCTGTAATATCACCGTCGTCCTGTGAACCCTGATACCCCACCCCCAGCAGGTGGATCCACCGTCTCTGCCAGTCCTGCTTGACATTTACCTTGGATCTGGGAGCCATCTGTGGATGCGATGAGCTGTTTGCTTATGGCTTCTCACATTAAACACCCCCCCCCCCACACACACACACACACACACACACACACACACACACACACACACACACACACACATATGCCGGGCAGCCCTGCTCCTGAGTTGTTTACAATGCAGCTGTTCATCATTTCTCCCCTGCCTGCCTGCCTGCCTTGCCTGGCTTTCAGTTTGGTTTGGATGGACTGTTTGCTGTGATAGGAGCGTTTCCAAGCACCTTGGCTGGGGAAGCACTACAGAGTAAATCAATAGGGTCATACCAATCCAATGCACCGGCTCGGGTGGGGGGGTGGATAAGGGCGAGGTAGCTCTGGCAATAGACCCGGCGTCCATGTTGGAGTTAGTCTGAAAACGCATGAGTCATAGGACTTCATCTGCACTACATGAATGTGATTTAAAGGTCCCTTTGGTTACTGCTGACTGCTGTGGATTGTTTAGTTCTCATCGTTTTTTATTCATGTATTACTTTTGAGAGTCTGCCGTCGGAGGTGAAGGTCACAGGTTTTTATCCTCTGAACCTGTGTTGTTTTTTTTAACGGCTTTGTGGGTGTGGTGGAGAACTGAGAACAAAGGACCGCAAAGACGGACACAAGTCAAGAGAGAATAGCTGGAACGTTTCTATAACACAATGTTCTTTTCTGTGTTATATGTATTAAAACTGCATTGTGTCTGATGATGCAACTGAAGCAAAGAAAATCACGAGGCTTGTTGACGAGGTACTTCCGAGGTCATCTCTCGTTGGTTTCAATAAACTCTATTCTATTTGTTTTGTGTCTTTGGCCATGTGTGGAGTGTGTGTTGTTGTCGGTGGCTGGTTTAAGCAGCCTGGCCTGGCCTGAGTCAGACTGATTAGACTCTGGGGCTGCTGGGTGAGGCTGCACACCTGTGGGGCATTGGCCAATCAAGGCCCACAGGTTAAACCAGCCACCAGCACACACACTCAGGAGGAGCGCTAGCATGTCAGCACGTACCACCTGCTCTGCTTGTTCAAACCTTTCAATAAACCGGTTTAATCATCGTCTGCCTGTGTCCTGCCATTGGAGAAGCCCTGAAAAGCCACTGTAGATGGCATGTGGCAGGGGAAAATGCCACACCATGCTACTCTCTTTATATAAGGAATGTTCTTCTTACACAACAGGTTTCTATTAGAGCATATACTTGCGGTTAATACGTTGTCCTAATTTCCGCAGGTTTTTCAAATCTGATTAATATCCTCCTTTAGCGGAACCGTGGAATTGCTGGTTTTACACGCAATTTTCTTGACCAGCTGAATACACAAAACTGTTTCGAATGTGAACCCGTTTCTGCCAACCGTTTAACATAGCTAGTTAAATACGGAAACCAGTTTATCCGTCGTCACCTTCAAAATGACAGGCGTAGTTATTATGTTCATGTATACAGAACATTTTGAGTATTATTGTAATTATGATTGTGTTTATAAAGCCAGAGCAAGCATACGCACGATTAGTCATTCTGTATCCCTTCACGTTAGCAGCGAGAACAGTAGCGCAAGGTCACAGGCTGAGAACAGCTGTCCTGCAGCTGGGAAAACAAGACGACTGGAACCCAGACGTGAACGGGAATCATTATGCAATTTGTGCGAGAACACATTGGCGGTATTGGCTAACAGGCGTAGCGAACTGTTGAAAACGTCTATAATGGGGAATGTCAGGATAACTATTCGGTTTAATATCTGTAATAAAAGGAATGATTTGATAGTGGAAGGCAATTCTCATGCAACGTTAAGATTGAGTGCTTGTGTTATATTCATCGTGGAATATATAGAGGTCTGGCCTGTGTGTGTGTGTGTGTGTGTGTGTGTGTGTGTGTGTGTGTGTGTGTGTGTGTGTGTGTGTGTGTGTGTGTGTGTGTGTGTGTGTGTGTGTGTGTTTGATCTCATGTTACATCATCAAGTCTGTTGTCCAGACAGCCGGTTAGAACTATTGGAAGAAGCTTCTGATCTGTCAGATCTTATATCATGGTGAAAAAATAACATTCTGTAAGATCATTCAGGGATCCAAAGCAAGACCTTAAATCACCCATCAGCTTCCATCTTTAGAAACACTGCTTACAAAGTGCTTGGGCAGTCAAAATAAAAGCAAAATATGCTGTAGAATATCAAAATCACAAATGAATAGGCATACAGATGAATGAAGGCAACACAAGAGTTCTTCTTTCCAATTCAGGCATTTCTCAGGTCGTTATTTACTTCGCATCGTTGTGAAACCAGACGGCTTTTAAAAAAAGACATAGTTCATAGTGAAAACACTATGGACTGGTCTTTCTCTTAGAAATCCCCCCAAAAGTGGGAGCTTAGACATGGGCCTATAGGTCTGGCCGCTGCATCTGTAAGGTTAGCACAGCGGGGATCTGGACTTGTCTTCCTTTGAGATAGGGTAGGGATCATAGGCTGTAGGGGTCTTTGTTCGGCTCCAGGGAGCGCTCCGATAATGGATTAAACACCCCCTCCCCCCCTCTCCCCCCACCAACTGACATCCTCCACAACTTCTTCCCAAAGAATTTAATGGAGAGAGGATGTCACGAGAGCATGTGTTGGATTCCACGCCGGCTTTTGTTTCAGATAACCCCGACAGCTGTGACGGGTCGTAAAACCGAGAAAATAAATAGATACCTCTCTCGTGTTTATGGATATAATCTGAACCAGGGGGCGGGTTGCTGTCCTTAAATAAAATCCCGGGGTAATGCAGGTTCCAAGCAATAAAACTCCGGCGGAGAAGCCTGCCCCTTTTAACTGCCTGCCGATATTTAAACATGGCTTCTCTCCAGGTCCCATAAAACTACTTTTTTGTAACTTTTTTTTCACTGTTAAAGGTCTGGGCGGACGTCACTGAGTCAGGTGTGGACAGTTTCAATATGTGTGGTGGGCAGGGAGTGACTCACGGCGATTCTCAGACTCAGACAGGGATTCAAAATGGTGGGTTTAATGCGGTTTTTGCCAGAGCCTGAAGAAACTCGCTAACAGATGTTAGAGCCAACAGTGGTAATCCGAATAGTAACAGAATAAAATAAAATATATTTGGAATAAAACTGTTCTTATGTTCAAACTGATTCCGGTTTGCACGTGATATGTTGTGGGTGCTTCAAATGGCAGCTACCACTTTTGGAGTCACTATTAAGACTCCTTTAGTGAGCGTATGAAGACCCACACACTGCCCCTCTTATGCACACACACATACACACAGACACACACTTAGGTAATGACTACACATAATTTATAATTCATATCATATATACATACATACAATTTCTTATATTTATATTTTGTTAGTGCTGTAAATATTGTGCTCTTACTGTAAATATTGTGCTGTAAATATTGTGTTGGTTTTTACAATGTAAATAGTGTAAACTTGTTGCCCTTTGCACATGTCTGTTGAGCATTGCCACTTTCATTTCACTGCACACCCCGTGTATGTATGTGACAAATAAACATCTTGAATCTTGAAGCGTGTGGCCAACTCTGGTGGCCAGTCAGTTTGTTAACAACAAATCTCTTTCCGTTTCACTGTGAAACTTCTCAGTGAGAAAATGTCAAACCTTCAAGTATGACAAGCTAGTCCCATCACTTCAGAGAGGCAGAGGGAGGGGGAGGGAGGGAGAGAGAGAGAGAGCTGCAGGGATGGAATTAGGTAAGGGTTGGACTCCTCAACTGCTCTTCCCTTTACTTTTATCTACCAATTTTATCTGTCACTCTTTGACCTAAAAAAAGAGCATTCCCGCTCTCACACACACACACACACACACATGCTCCTTCAAAGTTAAAGCGGGGTGGTATTTTCTCAATTTGGGAGATAACATTTTGGGCCATTTCAGGTAAACCGTTCCAATTTACCGAGGTCAATATTGAGTCTTCTGATCTGATACAGCATAATGGATATATTAGTGGGACTGGAAAGTATAGGTGGGCGATCGGTGTTCTTTGAGAAAGAAATATAAACAAACTTAAAAGCGTGAAGGCGACGTGATACACAAAGTCAAACTCCCAGATTTTTCTGTAAAGAAAATAAAATAAATGTAAAATATACAATTTTAACGTCTGGCAGACGCTTTTAATCCAAAGCGACTTGCATTGAATTGAATTCCGATCCATTATTTTAACTCTTTATTCACACCTGAATTTCCCTCCTAGGATGAATTAAGTGTTATATTTATCAAGGAGCAGGTAGGGCTAAGGCATCTTGCTCAATGATGCCTACAGGTAGGCTTCGGACATCGGGGTTCCAACCCACAACCTTTTAGGTGGGATCCAAAAGAACACCCTAGCCACTAAAGGACTGTCCTGGGGTACCCTAAAAACTGGGGCTAGAGGGCTACACACGTAAACATTTGACTCGGTATAACTAAACACACTTTATTCTTGACTTGAGTAATCTGTTGACCGGTGTAAACCAGCTCGTCGCTGGTATAAAACGCACAGTGTCTGGACATATTGAAAGTCGGTAATAATTCTTCGGAGAATTCGTAACACGGTGGAACGATCGAGCATTAAAACATCATTTAATCATGCTGAAGACGTACAACGGGAGTTGAAATGAAACGGGAAGAAAATTGAAACAAAACAACAAAAAAAACCAGCTAATACAGCACCTTTTTAATCGCTCACTTTATTTGATGTGACATGGGCCCTCTCTGGCTCCTCCTTAAGGAGGAGAGACGATAATTTTTATCTGTCTCCGGCTGCGATTGATGCCCACCAAAGGCCCGGGCGGGGATTCTCTTAATTAATCCACCACAGCCAGCAATAAAAAGGTGAAATGGTTTAAGAGTCCAGAAAGACCGGCCCCACAGTTGGCCTCATTAAACAGAGTAGACGACGTCTCCACAACAGATAGAGTTACAAGTGATGTCATGTAGCGGGTTAACGCTTTCCTTAATTAGATTGTAATTAATGTTTTTTTTTTTTGGTTGGTCTTTAATTAAAGTCTTTGCCAGAATAGTGGGTTTTCAACCGAATTTGAAATGATATACAAAAGATTTATCCTGATCAGAGGTTATACATAGCATTTGACCTTGGTTAAGGTCTCTATTCTGGCTCTAAAACTGGTGTAATTAAAAATAATGCCTTTTGAGATACACTGTGTTCTGACTCAAAATCAACATTGTGTAGATATATATTTTCTTATAAGATTTTGACATTTCTATTCAAAAATGAAGCTTCCTTGTCGATGTACCAGTACAGTACATAGCACATTATTGAGTACAATATGTCACGGTAGACAATTATTCAACCTCGAACCTATCGGAGAATGGCTTTCTTCAGTAAGTGTTATGTACTTCAGTACTGCACTGTTCCATGGCGCTGCACCTTAAGATACTGTACTGCACTGTAAAAGAAGCCGATTAGCTAATTTATCACATATTATTAAAGAAACATCTACAGAGGATCATATTGCACCAAATTATATTACATTTCAGGCAACAACTTTACCTTAAGATCCTCCTGGTTCTGAAGAGGCTAACTTGAAATGTTACCTGTCAAAAATATCTCATCAGAATGGAGAATTGATAATGCTACTGACAACTTAAAATCGATCTCTACCCCAAGAAGTCCCAAAATGGCGTCCAGAAATGTGCTTTCCTTAAAGCGGACCACTGCTTCAGCCATGTTCACTTGTTGAGATTGGAAGTCTTGAGAACTTAATTGAAAGAAAACAATCAAGAGAGACCTGCTCTTCCATGATACATATATGTGTGAGAAAATGCAAAACTTTTTACGAATAGGGGACTGAGCTATAAGCGTCTCAAAATAAAAATAATAATTCACGCAATAACAATATCCACAGATACTCTGTGAATACCTAATAAATAGAATTAGACAAACATCTGACATTTAAATACAAGTTAGGTGACCTAAAAAGTAACCCAAAGCCATGACAGTGCAAGAGAAAAAAAACTCTCCCACAGACTCTCTCTCACTCTCTCTCTCTCTCTCTCTCTCTCTCTCTCTCTCTCTCTCTCTCTCTCTCTCTCTCTCTCTCTCTCTCTCTCTCTCTATTGTGTGTTTTGTTTCTGTTTTGGTTTTCCAGCAGAAAAGCAGTTGATTGCTTACG
>OOFB01017523.1:7377-17830 GCA_900323305.1 Trachyrincus murrayi | reverse complement strand
ATCACTGCTGGTCATTGATCGCTTGGTTTCGTCCGCTGGTGTCAGAATGACGCTGGTCTCTGTCCATTTTACTTTTCTTTCCACTGATGATGCATGAGCGGCTCTCTCTCTCTCTCTCTCTCGTTGTCTTGAATCGACTGCTTAGCATCTTCAGAAAGAGCAGCGCCTACTGCATATGTTCTTTTAAATACCGTTCAACCCTTCAACTGAACGTTGTGCTCCATGTTGCAGTGAATAGTTAAACAGGCGGTGAGCGAGTGCAAAGGGAAGTTAGTTAAGAATTAATGAACAGGTGGAGAGGACTCCGTGTTCCGGCTATCAGAAAACAACCTGAGGAAAAGGACGGATGCACAGATGGACATCACACAGTATTATTCATGTGTTTTAACAAAGACGATCAATAAAGGGCTACGTAAACTGAATGGAATTGACGGAAGGTCGTTTAATGTGTTTCAGTCGTGTCTTCACAGTGCTATTAGTCCTACACAGAGGCACAAGTCCATTATTAAACCTATTGAAACGTGGTCCCAGGCTACCACTCAGCTATAGGCAGTAGTCGATTTCAGGGGGGATGCCATCCCCTTTGAAATAAAAACAGTCAAAAATCATCCCCCCTTTCATCCCTCTTTATGGGATGTCATTTAATCAATAAAGGTGGAATCCACTTACTGATATTTAATCATTTCAGAGTACAGCGCATCTGGAGTTTTCAGCAAAACCCAGGGTGGGGGGCACTCACACATGCATTGCTAATTATTTGTCCCCATAAGACCCCACAATCCCCCCTGAAATTTTTGTACAAATCGACTACTGGCTATCGGGGTATAAGTCTTATTAGCTGTGTGTATAAATTATATTCCTCACTTTTAAATTGCAGACTTGTAGACCACCTTGAGAGGGTAGGTTTGCTTGCAGATGAGCAAAAGGGATTTAGAAAAGCCAGAGCATGTACTGATCATATATATATGCAGTCTACATTTGTTTGTTTTATTGATTTCAAGAAGGCTTTTGACTGGATAAATAGATAAATGACTTCTTCAGTATAGGTTGTTAAATTCTGGTGAAGTTGTATTATTCCATTAAGTCCCGTGTTCAGGTTAATGAATACATAACTGGATGGTTTGGTGTGAAGCAAGGAGATGTTTTGTCTCCAACATTGTTTTCCATTTATGTTAATGACTTAGCTCTTCAAATTAAAGCTTCTAGCTTGGGGATTAAAGTTGACTGTGGGCATATTATTATAAGCGGATGACGTAGTTTTACTTGCTGAACATGAAAAAGATCTGCCGATTATGCTGAACGTTGTCGTGGAATGGTGCTGGAGAGATGGAGACGAGCGGTAAATCAAGACAAAAAACAAATGGTACATTTTAGACAAAAATCATTGGTGAGCAGTTCACTTGTTTTTAACGTTGGTTCAATAGTGCTGTCGTATCAGTATAAATATCTTGGCTTGACACTGGACGAGCATATGGCGTTTAAATAAGCTGTCAGTGGTCTGGGCACTGGGATCTGTACTGAACACAGTTAAGCAATGGGGCGATCTGGGATTCTGGATAGACATACTTGTGTGTCCTGTGTCTGACTATGCTTCTTCTCCGTGAACATGCAAGTTGTAACACTGTGCATCATAGAGCTATTACTTTCTTTTTTGGGAGTTCATACGTTTACTTAAGTTTTGGCCATTAGTGGAGCTATGGGATGGGAACCTCCAAACATCAGACATGAATGTCAAATGGTTCGGCTTTGGAATAGACTTGTGAAGATGTCTGATCAGAGGCTCACTAAACAGATTTAATTGGGACATTTTGCATGGTCATCCCATTGGGCCATTGAGTTGAAATCCTTATTTTATTAGAATGTTTCATTCATGTTCCTGAACCTGTACTTTGTGATATTCAGGAGATTAGGAGCAAAATCTTTCTCATGTATAGAGAAATGGTCTGAAATGGAAAATTGTCTGAACTTATTGTCTCATAAAGAATAGCTACAGTGTAGAACCTTATGTGACGTATAATTTAAACAAGAGACAAAGATCCCTGTGTGCACAGTTCAGTTCAGGAGCATTACCATTAGCCCTAGAGACCAGCAGGTTTCATGCCACTCCAAAGGAGGCCAGACTTTGGTCTGGCCTCCTGTTGTGTGAGCTATGGTGAAATTGAGAACGAGGTTCATTTTGTGTTTTGTTGTCCTGTCTACGAGGACGTAAGGGATGTACTTTTTTTAGTAAAATGTCCTCTGTGCATGTTGATTTCTTTTGGCTGGTTGATTATGAAAAACTTGAGTTTTGCCTCGGGAAGGGAACCTTTTTTATAGCAGATGTTATTTGCCAAGCTTGGGAGAGAAGGCAGAATATTTAGTTTAAGACCGAGCTGTAAAAGTAATTTTGTAATGAAATTGAATGAAATGAAATGTCTGACCACTGCGTCTTGTAAACCCATGAGGGTTGGGTACTTTGTGTGAAAGAAATAAAGTACCTCAGAATACACCTTGTAAAGGGTTGATACGGGTTTCCACATTGTCCAGGGTTATTAATGAAAAATAGCCCAACAGGAACCTTTATAGCCAGTGTTATTAATTAACTCAGTTATGGATGTATTCATATTCAGAATAATTAACTCTGTTACGGCTGTATTCATATTCAGATTAATTAACTCTGTTACGGCTGTATTCATATCCAGAATCAATTACTCTGTTATGGATGTATTAATTGTCTCTGCTACTGCGGCACCTCTCAGGAGACGCATCCTCTCTGCTCTGGGTCTAGGACCAGTGTCTTGCTCCGGGTCTAGGACCAATGTCTTGCTCCGGGTCTAGGGCCAGTGTCTTGGTCTAGGGCACAGAGGGAGTATCAACATTACATCCCTGCGTGTCTGGTCATCACCACATGATGAGCGGGAGGAGAGGAGAAAGAAGGTGCTATCGCTAGCTACTGCTAATGACTCCTCTGTGCCCCAGTGTTAGCATATTAGCATACTGAATGAATAACCGCGAATAGCTGTGCTGGGATGCTACCAACCCTTCATTATGGATTCATCAGCAGGAGATGTCAGGTGTTCGCTCGTTCAGGATGATAGTATGCTGCTGGTAGGTGGTGAAAGGCCCTTAACACAAAAACGAATTTCCACAATTAATAATTTTTTTTACAATAACGGCCAATAAACAAAGAAAATGTATACTGTTGCACAAGTTGGTAATAGGCTACAGAAGAATAAATGCTTAATAATTGAGGCATTCAATAATAGTTTACAGCTATAAAATAAAAATGTAATGACACCCGGACGGCTGCCTTTACGTCTTTCAACACTCAGAAATGTCCTGGTTTTAGACCACCTGTTATTGGTCGCTTCTCAGCAGCCTTTCAGTCAAACTTGCCGAGGGTTTGACAAGGAGGGAAATCATTTCTAGAGAAACGCTAATTGTTTGCTGGGAGCAGTTTGAGCACGGAGCACATGCTGCGTTGTTTTTATTTCCCTCCTTGCCGCTGGCGTCATCTCTTAATTACACTGCGTTATTATCTGGCCCGCGGATATGATGTGTATATTTATATATATATTTATATATATATGTACACACACACACATGTGTATAAGCATTGTGTAGATCTTTGTTGACCATTTTTTTTAATTCAATTTAATTTATATAACATAATTTAATGTTTCTGAATGGTTTTCAATTATTTACATGGCACAGTATTTTGGATTTAAGGCTTAGGCTACAAGGGAGCACGTGGTGGTGGGGGGTGCATTATACTAGACCAGACCAAATGACGGGACTTGGTCTTTAGCTTGGCTAATACGATCCTCAACACTGATTCTTTGACTTGTGCGAAAAGGGTGTTAATCGGCCAACATGGCTGCCCTTTTCTGTGACATTAATGACATGATTAGAAAAATCATGGAGAGAGATTAGTCCATTATTTCCTCAACATTAAGTCATTTAGCAGACGTTTTTATCCACAGGGATTTACAAGTCACTGAGAACAGTCAAAGCATACGATCAAACCCATCTGCAAAACACTAAAATGTCCCAGTCTTTGACATTCAGTACTAAATTGTCCCGGTTTTCGCTAGCCTATGACTCTTTGTCATAGGGTCTCTGACAGAATCTGTCAGTACGGTTAACCGTCATGCCGAAGAGAAAGTCCAGAAGGCTTACTCTTTTCTTCGCTAAGTAGCCGGCAATGAAAATGCTGTGTTCTGCACACACTGCAAGAGTACATTTTCAGTGGCGCACAGTGGAAATGCCGACGTTAAAGATCATATTAAGATGGCCAGACAAGCAGGAAGTTGCAACGTTGCGACCTACTTCAGCGGGGTAAACGGCGGTGACAGTGATCTGAAACGGGCAGCTCAGGAGGGGACCGTTGTCCGATGAAAAACGTCTATGCTGCGTGCATAAGCGGGGTTACGACTCCAAGTGTCCTTAACAACTGCAAGAGCGTATGTACAGCAATCAGAATGACAAGGTGGAATGTTTTATGATCACAATAGTTCCATCTCAGAGATAGACCATCTCAACAAAGTTTGTTCAAACTTCAACATCTAATTCCACAACAACAGCTACAAACATTACCGCTAAAACTATGTCATGCCACTTTATAGTTGATCCATGCAGTTGATTCCCTACTCCATATCTTCATAATATTCCCTGTTGTCATGATCACAAAGTGCATACATAAGCGCCTACTGAACTGGTATGTAATAAAGACAACGCCATGTGAATAAATTGTATGGCTGTGAAACTTCAATGCTGGCGATTCTATGACTAGACCACTTTGTCCATAAGTGTGTTAATGTGCTCAAAGTTCCCATTGACAAAATATTACAAGCTATTATTCCGCAGTGAAGACAACTAGTTGTCAGGCCATGAATGGACTTTCTGCACCGTTAAGTCAACCATTTTATGTTATCTTTACTTTAAATTGTCTTTACTTTATAACATCTCCAAGAGGTCTGTTCACAAACAGCAGGCTACATCTGCACAAGCAAAAATGACTGCATGTAAATGACCACATGTAAATTAGACACATGTAGCCTAAAATACACGTGTTTGATTGTCATAATGAATGACTAAACCTGGAAATCAGGATCTGACACAGCTTCAATTGAGTAAGATTTACTCTACTGCCAGATATTGTAATCTTAGAAATCCAAAATGGTTTCCATGAAATGTGCCTGATAACTTGATAACCAAAACATCCCTTCCAAATGTTTACCTTCATCTACCAACAGGGTGTCCACGGATCCTTCAAAAGTCTTAAATTGTCTTAGTAACACATATTTTGTCACCACATACATCACATTGCCTTCTGATCTCCATCAACACCGCCGCTCCGTTCGTTCGCTGGCTAGCTACCTAACATATTGTCTAAAGTAAGTGTATTCTGAGTTTTAACGTGGGAAAGTATACATTTAACGAGACTTGGTTGGAGAACAGCAAGTATGACTGGTTGAAACCAGTTAAAGAAAATCTGTCTGAAGCGTTCAAGAAGGCGTTTGAACTCGGCACAATGGGCATACAAGCGGTGAAGTCACATATGGAGTGTGACAGGCAATTTATCAAATCCCGAACATCTCTATTTTTTGTTCCACTGTCTCTGCTCAGCCAAAACTCTGGTCAACATTTGGATCAACTCCCACACTGAAAGCGGAGGTGCTGTGGACTTTGAAAACAGGCTGGTCACCAGTCATACAATGCCAATGAAGGAATTCAGGATACAGGATCCAGGATCCAGGATCGTGACAGTGAAATTGCGAAAACCTTTTCATGCGGGAAGGCCGCATACATCATACGATTTGGACGGGCCCCGTGGATCAAGAATGAACTTGAAGGTAAACAAAGGTACAAAGCTTGTCTTAATGTTTGACGAGTCTCTTAATAAAACGACCAAAAACCAACAACTGGACCTGCATGTACGCTTTTTGGATGGATGATCGTGTTTAGTCCAGGTACCTAGGATCACAGTTCATGGGGCATGGGATAGCTCTGGATTTACTGAAACTTTACTTTCAAGGTAAAAATAAGTCAACCTCTCAAATTATTGTTAAACTGTTTTTGATTGTAAATGTTAGTCCATTTTAGTGGTCACATTTACATTGTTTTGCTTATGTTTGATTATTTATGGCACGGTAGTATTACCTATTCAAACACTAACAGTAGCATACAGGGAAAGCTAAAAAAATATGTCATTATCAGATTATTAGTTTTCTCGCTTAATTTTGGTGAGTCAGGTCCCTTGGTTAAATGTTAGATTATGTGTACGTGTATTATGTGTAATGACATATAACAACACATTAAATGTAATGTATACGTCATTTTAAGGTGTGAACTGTTAGTGCTTGAGTGCCTGGTGATCTGTCGACAGTGGTGTATCCCTTGTGCCGTAATCCAAGGTCAGCATTCACATAGAGCCTAATTTGGAAATTATAATGACAAGCTATCCTGCAAATAAATACTATAGAGAACATCGGGCTACGCCATCATAAATCTACAGAACCGTAAGACAGACAGCAGCATTCCCCAGCTACCTACTCTAGTTTTCAGGGGAATTGTGAGTGTGGGCAAGTCATTAGTTACGAGTCACGAGTTATCATGTGGGCACCTTCCTTCACAGATGTTTGGTTGAATTAGGCCCACGGCACCTCAAGAAGGCCACAACGGGTCTGAGTCCAGCGTCCTGGAACGACCCCCTTCTTTAACCCGCTCACAACATACTCAAACCTGCTGCCCCAACGCACTACCTTAACATATTTGACAATACTAGTTTAGTCTTGCAATACCCTGCTGCCTTGACCTTGAAGGATAACTTTCAACCTTATCTCTATCCGTCCGCATTAGGGGATATGGTGTGAAAAACGCCTGCAGTTGTTTCCGATGCTCTCTGTTGTCTCCGGGCCAGATGCAAAATCCTACAACAATCTTACCCCGTGTCGCATCAACCGGCGTCCAAAAGTTGACCTGGTCACCACATGGTCACCAGAGTCATCGCCCAGAGACTGGTTTGTGACTATGTCACAGTCTGTGGTGGTGATGATGGCAAGGTCCCCTCTGACCAAGGTGCCGCTAAACTCTGACTGCATCAGCGATAGGTCACGGAGCACACCTGGCCCGGGAGAACAGAGCAAGAGGGAGGCAGCTTCACGAGGCCCGAAAAACGAACGGCTGCCACAGACGACCTTGATCAACCGAAAAGAAAAAGGAAAATCCTGCTGGAGAGTTGCTTCTTCCGACGAGCTGGCTGAAGAAGCACAGGCCAAGGCTGGGAGATGGCAGAGCTCATCACAGAATCAAACACGATGAGGAGGAGCAGGTACAACAGGGACGCTGGAAGTCGGGGGGGGGTTGCTGTAGCTGCAAGGCAAAAAAGTTTACAAAAAAAACATCAATTCTTCTTTGAGAGAAGCAGGTCTATAGAACATGGTTGTCATACAATATTTATAGAATGCACGGGTTCGCTGTACAGTTCAGATGCTACGTGTGCTCATTGTTTTAAACTCGGTGTGGTGGTGTTGCTGCATGATGAGTTTGGCTAAAGTCATCAAATGTTTTTCTGGGGGGGGGGGGGGGGTGTTGGGTGGGGACGTACATACACTAGCACATACACTAATGCACATACACTAATGCACACTAATACAGTGTCTTGATAAGGAAGGACTGGATGCTCTTGGGCAGATTCACACAAATCCATGGCCTACATTTTGACAGATGATAGTTGATATCGATGGATGTTTATTTATATATATATATATATATTTTTTAAATATATATACTATATCTATATAGATCGATATAGATATAGTATAGTAAAAAATGTCAAAAAATGAAAACTTAAAATATGGGTTGAGCTTCTGCAGTCTGGTTGCGCTGGTGGAGCATCTGCCAATATACTCCAAATTAATGCAATAAAAAATGAAAAGCACTTAAATCTTTCTGAGATGTTCTCACTGTGGGACTGTTTTAGTGGGTACTATGAATCTACAGTCTACACTTTCTCATTTTAATCATTGCAGGAACAGGCAAAATTACAAGAAAAAAAATAAATCACATACATTTTCTCATATTGGACAATATAATACTTGCACCTATTCTTAATCTGTTGCTAACCCAGTTATTGCAATTAATTCAGCTGCAATGGCACCATGTCACCCCGTTTGCACAACCTTTACCCATGAGCAAGGCAGGGAAAAGGTGATAAGCAGTTCTATTCATGGAAAAGCGAAACAAAATCAATAATCAATTAAAGTGTACATGAGTTTGCGACGAGGACAGCGGCTTCAGAGACGGACAGATTATTGGTACTTCGGTTTTGCTTTTTTTCATTAAAAAAGAAATAAAAAACTCCCATTTTAGGTCGGAAAAACCTTTGATTCGTTTTTCTGATTAAGCCATCTATTTGACCGTCAGTGTGCCTGTGTAATGTCCTGGTGTTTGTTCATTCACGTCAGCTTCCATTAATTATACCGCGTTTGTAATTATAATTATAAGAGTTTGGTAATACCTGGGCGTACAACGCACATGGAACCGTGGACGCCACTATGTTTGTGTGTCCTCAGTAATCATTAGCAACAGTTAACTTCTTAACGGGCCTCTTAATTGTGTCATCATGACTGCTCAGCATTTTGAGCGGAGGCATGGGGAGCGGGTGTCTATACCCTGGGGTGGAGAGCAAGACTGATCAAACGCTTCACGATGCAGCTAGCGGTCCTAGCGGCTGCTATAGCGGTCCTCAGCTGACCCGTGTTCCGTCTGCCTTCAGAAATATACATAGTCTTGTCAGTTTTAGTTGATAATTAGTATATTTTGAAAAATGACTATACAGTAGCACTACAGTGTTACTGAAGAGGAGTTACTATACACTAGCTCTATATATACAGTGTTACTGAAGAGGAGTTACTATACAGTAGCACTACAGTGTTACTGAAGAGGAGTTACTATACAGTAGACCCACGGCCCAGAAGGAGAACTGTGTGCTTGTGGGAATTCTTTTTTTTTTTACCCGACAAGGTAAAAATAATTGATCACGAGCGAGGGTGCACATGTATACACTTACCGTTTGTTCTCAAACCTTAACTGGTCTGCTCCGCACAGAAAGAACATGCACACACTTACAGTTACAATTCACACACACACACACACACACACGGTCTGTGAACAATCTGGGTACAATGTCTACAATATTCATGTGACTCCATAGGATCAGATACATCTTGACAACATAAAACTGTTGGTGGTCAGAACTTAACGCTGTTAGCCATCATGGAAGACTACAGCCCCCCCCCCCAGTCAGTCACCTGCCTACGTTTCCTTCGTTTCCATCTCCTCTCTTACCCTCTAGGAGCCCTCACTAGGTCAGGTGTGGGCTGAGAGGAGGACATAACATTCATCACAGCAACATTAGAGTTGTTCTAGTGATCCGTAACCCTGTGACCCCATAGTTTGGGTTTTATCAATCCAATGTAGCGCTGTATGTGTCCACACGTGCAACAGGGGTTAGCATTTAAGAGCAGAGGTGTGTTTTATCCACGCCTGCCACCCCAGTAGCGTGGGGGAAGAGGCTGTGTGTGTGTGTGTGTGTGTGTGTGTGTGTGTGAGAGAGAGTGAGTAATCTCCCCCTATAGAGCCAGGCAGACATTAGCTCTGAAAACCTTCAGCGAGAACCGCAAAAACACACGTCACTTTCAGGACGTGTCTCCGCACGCTCAGAGACACTCGTCACGTCAGCATCCATTCACTTTGAATCATCAACCACTGTAAACCAACATGGACACCCACATCCACATCCTTTACGAACAGTGCTGGCATGCGAGGCAGCAATGATGACAGCTGCAGTAAATGACTTACCAGATACCTTCGTATCTGACGGTGTGCCAACCGGCAGAAACAATAAAGGGATTTCATGAGGGCCTCACTCACAGGGAACTGACGTGTGAGTAAAAGTCTACTATGGAATTATGGAATTCTGCGAGAACATCCGATAGCAATCTGGTCACTGGAGACTAGCGATCTCCGATTGATATCTGATTGAAATGTTAAAGCCAGGTGTAAAGGGGGCGAGAGACACAGAGAAACAGAGAGACTGTATTGAAATAGAAGTGGAGGTAGTTAGATGCATGGATTAATAGATGGGTTGATAAACAGATGGATCAATAGTTCCACTACTTGTTTCTAACCTGCAGGTGATGCTTGCTTCTATGGAACCTCTCCTAAAGCGATTCAAGATTGACCTGGAAGCCCTATGCATGCATTATTAAAGTATATAAAAACAACAGTTATGAACCGTTATCTGTGATTATAGCTACCAGGTTACTTATATTAGTACAGATGTAATGCAGCCTGGATGTCCCTGCTAGTGTTGCTGAAGTTACAAGCTGTTGACAGGTGAGCAGGCCCAGAGCGGCCAGGGCTGTGGGAGGAGGCGGTCCTCCCTCCTAGCAGCTGTCAGGTAGGCTGA
>OOFB01017518.1:0-18230 GCA_900323305.1 Trachyrincus murrayi | reverse complement strand
TGTGCACGTGCGTTTGTGCATGTGACACACAGGCAGAGGTTGTGGCTAGAAAGGAAAAAGGGAGATATCGGGTCAACACAACAGTCAGCCCCTTTTCACAGCACTGTGTGTGTGTGTGTGTGTGTGTGTGTGTGTGTGTGTGTGTGTGTGTGTGTGTGTGCTCACGCGAGCTCCCTACCCCAACCCTGGCTCAGTCACAGGACCCCTGTTAGTTGAATTACATAGCACGTCATAAGAGCCACTCGGTTTAACCGAATTATCTCCATCCTGATTAGGATGGACCCCACTGCACGCCTGGACTTGAACTCTGCATGCCCACCAACACTAACTAACTCTGATGCGCTCTGAAATACCTCACTCTGAAGTCAGCCATCTTGGAGAGATGTCAAAACAATTAAAAATTACAACATAAAAAACGCAGTTCATTGTGTATCACACATGTATTTTTTTTAAAGCAAATGCCAACAGGAATTCATGTTAACAGCCATCTCTGTTTTGATCTTTGTCTTAAAAACAACTGGAAAATAAAGCAAATAGCAAACACATGTAGATGTTATATCAGTATTATATATCATGATACTTTTTCATCAAGTTCAAACTTGATATGCAACTGTATCAAAGTGAAATTATTGTCACTTTGGTTTTTCACACAGGTTTGTCACACAAGTTCCTTGGTTAAATTAGTGTATTAACAAATGTCCCTTTCACGGTTATACGCAATGACATGGAGTCAACCACAGAATCAAGTCTGGGGAAGAAAAAATACAAACTCAGTAGCAGTAGCATTAGCAATCGATTTTGAAACAACTGCAAAATGTGTCAACTACACCTCTAAAAAGTGATTCTAATGTGTCAAACAACCACTCCATCATCAATTCGGTGGAATTTTCAGTGTGTTGCAACGGCATCATAAGCGACTGCACGTGACGATGATGTGCTAGAGATAAGCCCGTCTCAGGCTAGTACGGAAACTGCAGTGTTTACTGTAAATAATATCAAGCAACATACACATGCTTGCACACACGTGCCAGGCGACAGCACGGACGGCCAGGTCACGCCGAGTCTAACCCCAGCGAGCTGTGTGTCTGTGTATATATTATATGTTTGCTAAGTGTGTGCCGGTCCCACCCCAACATGTGTTCTCTCTGAGGTTGGGCGACAGCGACAGCTGTAACACTCACAGAACAAATGGGGGCGGTCAATGGATGCCAAAACCGTCCACACTGACTGGAAAAGCCGGGTCAAGAGGTCAGAGAGACATCCAAATACTTAAGAGTGTTGCCGTGTCGCCCCCCCCCCCTCCTCCCTCCCTTCCCACCACAAGCACTCCCATCTATTTCTGCACGCGGCCTGTCGCTGTGCCTCGACAGAGAGACACAGACACACCTAGAGGGAGACCACAGGAGGGACGGAGGGAGTTGGCAACACATTAGTACTGAGTAAAACTCCCTCACGCCTTGCATACATTTGTTTTAAACCTATATAGGAGAGACATATCGGGGTTTTTTTTTCCCCGTGCCACTTGAGGTGTCGCCTGGTGTAGGAGCCGAGCGAGGTACATATATGGTTGTATTATTACTAGTGTTGTAAATAATGTATCCCCTGTGATTTCAAGTGTCTACGACGATGCCCAACAAGCATGGTCATAGCAACCTATGGCCAATCCACAGAGGAACAAGAAGACCAGTAGAAGATAAAGCTATATCTATGTATCTATATATAAAATAAAGTAGTACGCTCAAATCCCTTCTTTTTCTGAACAAAATTTTTTTTTAAATCAAAAGCAACCAAAAAGGCCAGTGTTATTCTTAGAAATGACCACAACTGATTAAAACAGTTCTAAAAACTTTTCTTTTTTTAAATGGAGTAAAGAGTGGCCATCCTTTGCCACGTCAGCCAGCCAAGTCGTACAAAAAGTGAAAAACACCTCCACCAAGACCGAGACAAAGAGAGACGGTAACTTACAATCACCGACATCCAATTTAAAAAAAAAGAAAGAAAGAGTGTACCGTCGGCGTTCCTTTCAAGATCTCCAGTCCCCCCCCGGTAAAACAACACGGTAGCTGGGTGTTTTTTCTCAGGGTCCCTGGGCCTGAGGCATCTGGATGCGGAACAGGCCCTGCTTGAGCTGCAGGCCGAAGAGGCGACAGTTAGCGATGCGCAGGGCGGAGCACGACGTCTTGTAGAGGTCGCTGGGGAGCATCCGCTGGGTGCGGTGCCACGTTCCCGTGCTGCGTCGGAATTCACGGATGTAGTCGAAGCTTCTGCCTGGAGTCGGCAGAATGTATTCATACATTTATATACAAGCTGATCGTAATATTACCGAGTCCTGCACTAACTAGGAATGAAAGAGTTACATCGGACACATTCCCATCGGTTAGAATACGGTTGAGTTGAGGTATGAATGTCGATCGTTTATGTTATATATTTGAGGTGGTCAAGCTTGGGTATGAAGTTAAGAGACGGGGTACGTTGAAATATAATTATTAGGTTTTTGTGGTAAGCTACTAAGTTTTTCAATGTTTAAGGTCAGGGCAAGGATCCAGGAAGCATACAGTCATCATCAGCAGCATAATCATCATCATCATAATTCTGGATGAATATAATTCAATTAACCTCCAATAGAGGTCTATAGGAGTGTACATGTACTGACCAGTGTCCAGGTCTCCCACCACATAGATGCAGGCTCCTATGGGCACCGCTCCGTAGACAAACGATGAGCTGGTCTGAATACACAGGGTCTGGTCATCCAAGTACATCCATCTAGACACGCAACAGGCATACAGTAGCGCACAAATTCAGAAGACATTTCTCGCAAACTCTTCAGCTTACGGAATCGAGTTTGGTGATATATATCACCAAACACGACGCCACACAACGCCATGTGTTCCGGGCCACTGACCTCCTCATGTCGTCGTGGTAGAACTCAGACTTGCAGGTGGTCATGTGTCTCTGCTCGGGGTTTTCGTGTTCCTTGCTCTGCACACCACCAAACACGTACAGCTCCTTGCCCACGCCGCACGCCACAGAGCCAAACCTTAGCACCGGGACAATACCAACAGACCGTACTTCAGAGGGCATTTCCTTTTCAGGGCTTTCATTCAGACTTATTTTGAAGACTTGAACGTCACAAAAACAACTCAACCCCAACTAAAATGGACATTTTCAAAGGCAATGACCCTTTAAACAGCATGGGAGCGATGTCAAGAAAGACAGGAGGGGGGGCGGTTGTGGGTAGACTAGCTTGACGTGAATCTATATGTGGTGATTCACTCTGTAGCTTGCAGTCACACATCAAAACAAACTGGTTTATGACCTGCACTTGTACCCTAGCATGGCCAGGGGACACCGTCATGAACTCATACATACAGAGTCTCTTTAGCTCACTGCCAGGACATGACGGGAAGTCAAAGCAAAACTGAAACCAAACAGCGTCATGGTGACACAAAGCCACATATCACTTCCTGTCATGACTCCTGCGCACATCGCGGTGACAGGCAGTGTAAAGTCATCAATGTGTACCAATCTGCATTACAAAAGCTATTTATGTGCATCTGTCAGACTGGACTCATGGATGATTGTGTCACAAAAAAATGCCTCTCTTTCCCAAGGCTGGGCGATAAAACGATAACAATAACCATCTACTGTATATAATAACGAAAATTCAATTAAGTTAGATACAATTATTTTCCATGGTTCCGTGCACAGAAATCACATGTTGATGGTTGCAAAAGAAAGCGGAGTGAAAAGTAAATGATTGTCCCTGTAAACACAGGCGACACAAATTAAAACCACACTTAATAATCCAGAAACACGCCTTAAAATCAGTTTAACCATTTAATATTTGTAAGAGACTTGATATTGAAAGAATGTTATATGCCATAAAATTCATGTCATGTATGTATCAATTGACTAATATTTTACAAATTTTATGGGCTAGCCTAATATTCAGCTTTTTAATGAAAAAAAAAAACATGGTCAGATTGGTATCGGGAGATACTTAAGATGCCGTTCCTACTTTTAACCACATTTGGTTTCTTCAGCTATCACTCGGGAGCAAAAAATAGGCTTTAAACTTGACACAAATAATGAATATATACATATATCTCGATAATTATCAATACTGACTGATATCATCGTGATCATTTATTTGACCCTACTCTTTCCATTTTCTTTTACCTTCTCTCTTTCAGGGGGCAGAGGCCTGTCCACTGCTGGGTCTTGGGGTCAAAGCACTCCACAGAGTCATAGAGTTTTCCATAGGAGCCGCCAGCCATAGCATAAATCTTCTTATTCATGGTAGCATAGCAACCGATCTGAGCAGGAAAGGGGCAACAGAGTGCCGTGGAGTCATGACACACGCACACTAGACACGTAGTAGTGTAGTATACATGTACACATAGACATGTAGTATAAAAACATAGGTTAGCGAAAACAGAAAGGAAACAGGAAGCTAATTTCTATCTGGGAAGAGATTCTCTTGTCGTTAACTAACCATTGCAAGTGCTCTCTCTATGGACTTTTCCCGTTTTTTGCGTTGTTTGTTTTTTTTGGACACGGCCTTACCTTGCGGACCATGGTCATGCTGGTCTGCAGTCTCCATGTCTTGAGGTAGGGGTTGAACATCTCCACGGTGAGCAGCTCCACCTCCTTGTTCTCTCCCCCTAGGACGTAGATCATCCCGTCCAGCTCCACCACACCAAAGTTCTGCCGCGCCTGCAGGAAGTGTAATTTAATAATGAAGCAAGGCCCCTCCCAAAGCACCTTAAAAAGGTATAAAAGGTCATCAATAAGAACAGCACGTATATCACCAGTAAGGAAATGTAACAGCAGCAAAAGGGACTTGAAAGATGAATGAGTTGATTGATCTTATCCAACTGAAATCCGCAGGACGGTTGGTTGCTTTTCCGATCTATTAGCGCAGTGGCTCTCAACCTGGGGGTCGCAAAATGATCGCGAGATAATATATCATGGTTTTGAAATGTAGCTTCAACTTTAACGTTTCTCCCCCCTGCTCCAAACTACTGCAAAGCTGACATCTAGTGGCCATGTTAAACACAACACGTTACAGCCTCACTGCAGAGAAATGCAAATGAGTAAAATAAACTAAACAACAATGATGTTGGGATGTTATGTTAGGATATCCAACGTGCAGTGTTTATATTAAAATATGAAATTATATAATATGTTCAATTATATTAAATATTAGATTCCAGGGTTTCCCACAAAAAAAAGTTTAGTGGAGGGGGAAATGCTTCAGAGAAAGCCAGGCAATAGCGTAGGGCTGTACCCTAAAAAGTGAATAGTCTAATCATCGTTCCAAGTCGACTCAAATTCTCTCAGTCAAACAATTGTGGGTTTAAAAAAATAAATCATGTGCATTATAATGACCAAATCCAACAGGTTATAGAGGCTGCTGTAGGCAAGATTTGAGAGTTGGAAAGAGAGCAGAAGAGAGCAAGGTTTTGAAAATAAACACCCCAAAAAAACGCTCCCTCCCTACCTAAGTTTCTCTGCCATTGAGAAGTGTTGCATTCATGCACCTGTGGTGGAGCTTAGTTACATGTGATTGACAGGCAAGATGGATTCCCCGAAACAGAGAAGAGATGCCCTGATTGGTCAGAAATGTTGCGGGAGTGGTCTAAAACCTAAATTGTCTCAGTCAACTAGAAACAGATATTCTTACATTTCACGCACTAATAGCTGACGGATGACAATGCCATTTTTAACAAATTACACTCAAATGATAGCTCTTAGATATAGGTAAGCTAGATCTTACCTACAGCACATTCTAATAGGCCTACATTAATTGCATTAGGCTTACATAGGCTATTAACCATGGGTAAGAGAAAATAATAAGTATTATTGTTATATTATATGTTGGATCTAATGAGAGATCTACAACTAAAAACTGATGGGCGAATGCAACGGTTTACCGCAACGGTAAAAAAAACTAAACGAGCTGTGCATGTTTAGCTTAGGCCTGTACTCTATATTCACGCTACGCAATAAAGTGATCCCAAGCAGGGAACGAATGGGACAATCCACGGTCCAAGTCTAGCGGTGTTAACTGAAAACTGAAACACTAACAATGGCGTTAAAGCGGGGCAAAAAGAGAGGCGATCCCTGGTCAGGTCCCAGCAGTTAACACCGCCAGATCCTTGGTGACTTGGACCGCTGAGTCTGCCCCTTGCTCCCCGATCCAGATCGCCCCACTGCACTTATTGCGGACTTTGTGTGCTTTAAAGTGACGTTCCACCGGCACAGCCACGTTTTTAGCCGGGACATTCTGGGGAATCAAAATAGCCGTATTTTGATCCACAGAACGCATTTTTTAGCTGTTTTTTCATTTGTAGGCTTTTGTTAGGCAACTTGCAGACCATTAAAATATTGAAAATCGGTGGCTTCCTTAGGGCCATTTACATTTTTAATCAAACGCTTCTAAATTCTCTTTATCGATGGGGGTGTTGTCATGATCGGATGTGAATACCATGCGTAATCAGACAGAACGGAGCTCTCTGTCTCCACAGAGACCGGCCACTGTTTGATTTCATTGACGTATTATATAAATTACGGTATAGTATATTAGCCTATATTATAGTACATTAGGCTAATAGTAGCCTATATTTTGTCAAATTGAATGCAGATGCTGACATGAACGGACGCACATTGTCATGTGAAAAGTTAATTTGTCTGTAGAGGCGGTTGATCGTTTAGCGGAGGCACTGTGCCTCGCCTGTAGACAGCTGTGGGAAACCCTGGATTCAATTGTCTTTGGTGTACCCAACCAGGTAAAATAAAGTTGTATGATTACATTTGAATAGAGAACAATCTATTAAAAACTAACGCTTGGATTGTTCAACGTATACCTGCATCATAGAGGGTATGGGGCTCCAGGTGTTGGTGTCAGGGTCATACTTCTCTCCACTATCCAGAATGTTCTTGTGTTCATCCATGCCCCCAATGACAAACAGAAAGCCCCCTGTTTAAACAGGAAACAGATGGGTGTCAGCGACTCGTAGGCTAAATAAACAAGCAATAGTTTCTATTGCTTTAACTACAAGAGTCCTCTTTGTGTTTCGTCAGAGGTCAACCACAGCGTTTTGTTATTACACGGATGCAATGAAGTGCTCAAAAAGATATTATACAACAGAAACAGTGAAGTTTTCCACATGTGAATTATGACTTTTAGAGCTCCATCAACTTTTCAGATATGAAACTACAAAAACCTTTTCATGACTACTTCTGGTCCCATGTGATTTACCAATTTCTGATACAAAAACTGAAATGTTCAAATGTTCCATTTTGATTAGGAATAGATTTTCTCATATAGACATTAGCAAATCACTACAGACCAATCGTATGTGTATGAATCCCCCAGACATAAAACATTCAACTGATTTACTGACATCCCCAGACGCGGTGCATCAATTGGGTTTTCAATAATGCGGCACAAGATGCAGTGCTTACCGGCAGTCACCACGCCGTGGCAGACACGGGGCATGGTCATTGGTTGGAGGTCGATCCAGGCCTGGCGGTGTTGGTCGTAGAGTGGACACATGCAGCGCAGCGCTGCCGTTGGCTTCGAGCTCCTGTATGGGAGCGAGTCGTGAGGTCATCATGCAGGCAGCGATCACATTCATCCCTCAGAGTGAATCACCATTGTTTAAAGGAAAACCAAACACTAAAACAACTTATTTTCTATGAAAAGTGATGTAGTGGGTTACATAGCAGTGCTATGGATTGACCCTGGTCGAAATCTCTTAAATGCACAAAATTTTGTGCATTTAAAAAAAAGGATAAGATGCATATATGGACTCAAACTGCCCTCTATGGGTTAAATGCATGCTATTGCATGAGTTACCCGTCAATCAAACGTTCTGGCTACACCCCCGCCCCCAAACCAAATCTGATTGTAGCGAGGGGGAGTACTTTGTGCAAGAGCTAGCGAAAGCCTAACAGCAACTGGGGTTGAAGAAAGTGTCTACCAGGAGTCGGACAGAAGGCATTTTTTTAAATTTGTATAGTGGGCGGGGAATAGCTTAAACAGGGTGTTTGGTTTTCCTTTAAATATATGCTACTCCCATAAAAACGATCTATAGTATTACACAGCTATTACACAGGTAGCCACTTGGTTGCTAATGGGGAGAAACTACCCCAATGAATCAACCAACAGGTAGGCAGGCTTACTTGCGGTCCTCTCCCCCTACGATGACGATGCACTCAGAGTAGCCCCGAGGCCTGAAGGCGGCCAGGAGAGCCTCTCCTTGGGGCTGAGGTCCCACTAGGGCGAGCTGGCAGTGTTCTCTGATCACCTCTCTCATCAGTGGCTCCCCCAGAGCCTGGTGGGACCAGAAAACACATGAACCTTACAAACTATGCCAGACAATATGTTTGGAAATATTCATAAAGTAGAAGTAGAATGAGCAAATAAAAGAGAGGAATATATATATATCAGAGAGAGTCAATACATAAATGAATCTGTGAAGCTAGATTTAGCATTTGGCTGCATGGGAATCCTGATATGTTATAACAGCTCGTTTTGACCACAGAAGGTTAATTTAAAGAAAGGTCAAAAATACCAAGCCGTTTCATTATGATTTTTTAGATTAGATAAAAAGATTTTAGTTGAATTGATTGTCGCCATTGCATAAGTGTTGCCGATCAAAAATAACCACATGAAATAAAAATGGACCAGCAGCACTATCACTGAAGGAAACACTGATATCTTTGATTGGCTTACCTGTTCTCTGAGGTAAGCGGCGTCGAGGCCGTGCAGCCATACTGAGGACATCACTTCCTTCATGTGCACCTGGAAGACAGCAGGGGGTGATCCTGAGGTGCACATACATTGTACATATATTGTACAATATTGTATTGCAAAAAAACCAAGCCATGCACCAGTCAGTTCGCCTTTACATGCTCAGTCAGATCGTTAGCATATACATGAAAAAGTTTTGTTTTTCTCCTCCCCCTAAACTTTTTTCCCTCCCCCTACACATTTCTTTCTCCCCTTACACAACACCCTGAGGCTGAAGCCGTTTGGATAACACTACAGAGGCCCCGCACCCACCCTGCGATCCTCTGGGTCGTGCCCGAACCAGCGCACCACCGCCTCCAGCACATGCTTCTCGTTGCCCACGTTGAGCTTCTCCATGGCCAGCAGCTCGCACAGCCGGTCGGGGGGCATCTCACGAAACTCCTCGGTGAGCGCCACATCGCGGAGGTGCGTCTCCAGGTACTCAGTGGCAACGTGGTGCACGTGGTGGAGGCAGTAGTGCAGTGAGAAGAGGCGGATGCCGATGCAGTTCTCGGCCGTGATGCAGCTCTCCAGGAACTGGCAGCAGAGGAACTTGAGGTCGGTGAGGAGGAGCAGGTCAGAGGCCTGCACCATGTCCTGGATGGTGTCCTCACTCAGGCTGATCTGCAGACGTAGATCAGATACGTTGTCAGTGGGAGTGTCCGACAATGAGAGAGAGACATTTATTTCACAAGCAGAACATCAGTGACTCACTCAGCCAGTTCACACCCAAAAACCTTCCATACTCACTTCGCCACTGAAGATATAGTCCAGGATCTGTTTCATAATGGGCATAGAGACTCCATCAAGCTCAATTCTGTAGGTTGAACCATCTTCCTTTGGAGGGTTGTAGTTGAGTTTGGTCCTAAAACAGCAAGTTATTAATGGTCAAGTTGGAGAAAAAAAAGAAAAGAAAACACAACATGCCCTTGATCCACCAAAGATGTGATTTCATCATCTCTGGGTAAGTCTGTTATTTCATACTTGAATACATGGTTTCATATCACCTGACATATGGACTGGCAGCAGCCAGGATGTTCTTCTGGACCGGAAGCTCCTCTCCGTCCACCACCAACAGTGCGTCATGAAAACTTTGCTCTTGCCAGAATGAACGCAGCACCCCGAGTAGTTTCTGGGAATGCTTTGGGTCCGAAACCCTCGACCCAGTTGGCGAACTCATTGCCGGATCAGGCATGTGTAGACTAATAACAAAGACATGACTCTTTTCGTGATTATTTGGTTACTTCAATCTATGGTCAATAAACGTACCACTGCTGACAGGACAAAAAAAATGGGTAATGGGCGGCTAACTAGCTCGCTAGCTACGTTTTTTTATGTATGTATTTGTTTATCGTGTCAGGGACAATGCAAAAGAACATCATAACAACTGAAAACATGAAGCAGATGTTGCATACAAGGTTTCTAGCCTCGGCTAATTTGCGATCCCTGTCCCCTGGTTCGGTCTTTCTACAGTGACCATGAACATGTTAACTGGTCCGGGTGAATAATCACCTTCACAATTCCAATATGCAACATTTCCCAGACTGCATATTGTCGTACATGCTCCTTTACCTGCTCCTTTAAGGTTTAAAACAAAGTGCGTATTCCTTCAAAGTGTTGGTCGGCAGTCGCTACGACATGTGATATGCAGCTAGGGTAGCAGAACACACGAGAAGCACGACATTTTACAGGTAGACGCGAAAGACACGTTTGAATGACTTGGTTGACCTGTTATGCTAAACGCCTATGCTTCAAATTACTTCATGTAAACACTCACCATATAACTTATGTCATTTAACAACATTTGTTGGTAAATTCTACTGCTGCCTGGTACCTATTAAAGCTAGTAGAAAGCCTAAGCACGTTAATTAAACCGTTTTTGACGGACGTTTCTAAAACTATGTCCGAGACATGTTGGGACAGTGAATAATGTTGAGTGAAAGCCACGCCCCTGGCTACCCACGTCACAACATGCGACACGGCTGAGAGTGTCTGTTATTGTTAGTAAGAATAATATGGTGAAGCCACGCCCCTGGCCGTAGCGTCATAATATGCGACACGGGTTAGAGTGTCTGTTATTGTAAGTTTTTGTCATAATTTCTTCGATCGAATGTGATTGTTAGGTTATTTGGACAGTGGTGGTAGTAGTAATACACAAAAATATGTCACCGGATGTCTACAGTCGCCGTTTATGTTGACGTTTCTCGTTTATCGTCTATTACGCTACCATCACACACTTTTAAGTTAGTTATTTAGTTAGTTATAAAGTTCCAAGTATGACTCGATCCAGGACTAAACTGGAGCCGTGGATAGAGAATATGATCATCAGCCACGGCACAGAAAACGAGATGAATCCTGCCAATCTGAAAGCCCGCGTAATTGCGGTGGGTCAAATGTCACATTCCCAGGCGCTAGGGGTACAAGGCCCCCCAGAGTTGCTTTTTCTTTCCGATGGAGCGGTCCAGATCCCTGCGATCTTGACTCACACCGCGTGGGAACACCTTCAGGAGGAAGAAGACAGAGAGTGTTTCTCCAGCCTTGTCAACACTACGGTGTGTCTGCAGACCTACAGTCTCCAGTTTCATATGGCCCCCGAGAAGACAAAAAGCAGATTCTTCCTGTCACTTGGCAAGCTGGCCGCAATGGCAGCTGGACCCATTAAAGAGTGTCCCCCTTGCTGCACGACCCTTTCCTCCGTTAGGGTGAAGATCTGTGACACATGGAAAGCTCTGCAGGATCAGAATTCGGCTCAAACTGAAAGCAGTCAGAGTGGTATTGACTTGACCGAGCTGCTCGGTGTGTGGCAGTACGACTGTCTGATGGATTTAGTAGAGGAGGTTCGAGAAAGACTGACAGTGGCTAGGAGGAGTGCGTCGCCACAACCTTCGACCTCACGCGCCCCCCCGGCCCTGCCCTTAGGCACGCGCGTACGCACAGAATGGGACATTGACAGGGTGCGATGCAAGGGAGCAGAACCTTTTAGCATCCCCATGGCTCATCTTGTCATCCCAGATACAGTGGCCCTGCCTTCGGGGCCGCCAACGCAGCCCGACGAAGGTAGTGCCACGCAGAGCGGACTGATCCCACCCTCTGGTGACCAACTGGTGGTGAACTCAACGCCTGCCACCCAGCCCCGCATGTCCACCAGCGGGCACAGTGCAGAGCCACAGGACGTGGCCAAGGGGCGTGGCTTTGAGGAGACCGCATCCCCTCCTCGGGAACGCGTCAACGTTTGCAAGGCCATGCTCTTGGAGGAAATTGATGGCGACAAGTCGAATCCCTGGAATATATTCCCCCCGCCGTCCAAGGTGTTCTGCACCTCCTCTTCCTCCGAGACGTCTCCCGACTCGAGGCTCTTGCCATCCCAGGCTCGGCCGGACCCCGCTGTCCACTTCCAGGCTGAGTGTGAGGAGAGGACGGTGACCAGCACCCAGGTGCCTCCGGGGGGGCTAGATCATGATGTTTCCCCTACCTTGGCGCAAAGTAAAGGAGACCAAAGCTTCCTCCCGCCGTACCAGAACCCTGCACCCCTGCATGCATCGTGCCTCACTCCCATCACCTCCAAGTCCTCTCCACCAGACTGCATGGCCCAGGCCGAACCCATAGCCATTCAGTCCTCCGGGGAGAAGACCCCCTGCCTAGTGGGAGAGGCAGACATGTGCTCGGAGCAGGACCTACAAGACGCTTCGGGGGAGGTGGTTCCGGCCACGTCGTCAGCCAGGGTAAAGAGGAAGAGGCCTGAGCACCGCCACCCAGGCACAGCGGCTGGCCCAGAGCAGGAAGGTGCATCCTGGGTAGATCTCAGCCCTCCGTCTTGGCTGTTTGAAAGTCAGCCCGGTCCCATTCCCGAGGCGGGCTGCAGCTCCCAGCAGGCCGGGGTGGCAGGCGGTGCCTCTAACCCCCCCGCGGTTCACAGCGACGGAAGCTGCTTCTCGTATCATTACAAAGTATCTTTGAAAAATGTGCAGGACTTGAGCAGGTTTAAAGTGGCGGACGATCGCCTCCACTGGGCAGTGAAGTATCTTGTCGTTCCCAAGATTTCCTGAACGACCCCTTTGTTCCCATGGAAGAATGACTTTGTTCAGTTTGTTGAAGTTAGAATGATTAGGAGATGCTCAACATCTAGCGGGGAATACGTTTGAAATGGGTGCCAAAGAATGCAAGCTGGAATTTGTTAATTTTGTATTGATAATTAATTAATAATAATGAATCTATTTTTCTAATGGCAGGACACAACCCGTGGGGAAATAATACAGCAGTTCAGGGACCTGGAGGTTTTCCCCCTAGATCACATGGTGTACACAGCTTGTCATTTTACACATACTCTGTAACACGGTATCTATTTATCTAAGTTCTGTGTGTCTGTTAAGATCTGTTTTTTTAATGTGATATTTTTGTATTGAATAAAATTGCTTTGTGAACAAAATTGATCCTGACTGCAACTGTATTCTGTGTTATGATATACTGTAAATACTATAGCCCACATAAATTCAGCTTTTTACAGCCCTACTGCGTGTTTATGTCCTACAAGCGCAAAATAGCCTATATTATATAGCCTACATACGATTTTTCACCATGGACTTGATTTGTGCAATAAACAGCTAAAACATTTTTAAAATAGCCTACCTTAGCATTTCAATGTTTAAAAATGATTCTGTCCAGAAGATGTCGCCAAATACAAATCAGATAGATAAGATGGAGCAACTCTGGCAGGCTGATGGGGAAACACATGAAACTACGACTGTTTAATACTGTCATAACGACCACGCATTAGAACAGATACACGCGTTAGCTAGGCTAACAAAACACGTGTACAGTTGGGTTTTATTAAACGTACATTTTGAGTTAACGAGAGGATAATCGAAGTGGAGAAGAACGAGAGAAGAAGAATAGACTCCAGCGGGAGGGATGGAGAGACGCATAGTGTCTGTTTGATTAACTCAACCCTATCACGACCATCACCATTATCTAATATTCTAGTCTTACTTTTCACGGCATATAAACATTCACTTGTATTGTATTAGGTCTATATTGTGTTTTTAGACGATTTTCTTTTCTTCTTTTTTATTTGTACCATCATTGCTTTGTATCTTTCGGGGACGGCGCCGGAAATTACGTCATCAAATCATAGCCTATCCCTGGCCGGTAGACGATATGGTGAGGCCAATATCTACTAAGTTATTTGTTTGTTCCCGACTGTTCCACTACCACTACCACGATTCCTAAAACATTTTATTGCAGATTTCCCATTGTAGGATAATGGTTTACACATTAAAACCGTATTAGGCCTTATCAGCCTATGAAGTCATTCTGACTTGACTCGGGCGAGAGGTAGAGGAGACAGTCAACAATGATAAATCCCATAATCAGCCATAACATGAACTTTAAAAAGAATCATCAGTCTTATCTTAAATTGGATTAATGTAGGCACTTGCAGCACTGGATAATGCCTTTTTAATGAAAGCACAAATTGCTCTGCTTCGGGTAAATAAAAACATTAAAAGGCGATTGTTCATTGTGGTTTACAAGGAATAGACGAGGCTATTTGACGCACCGGGGAATAGGCTATAGGCCTACACAAGAAAGACCACACTAAACACAATTGATCAATGAATAAACTACTGGTCTACATCCTTTACAGTTGTGCGTTGGATTTAGTCCATGTCTTCCTAATGAATCATTGCTGTCTGGAAGAAAAAAAACCACCCGTGAAAAGTTGAGTTTATTCACCTCGAAACTGTAATGTAAGCACGGTGCAGCTGTGAGCACTTGTAAAGTTGTTATAATCCCCGTAGCCCTTATAAACAGGAAAATACATAATATAAAGCATCATGTAGGCTTTCACAAATAATATACATTCTTGTTCCTTCAAGTTGTCCTTTTAAGGCGATCACCACAGCTGGCCACTTGCAGCTGCTGATAAAACAATTAGATAAAACTAAACCAATCACTAAGCTAGATACATAGCCTAATGATTGGATATTTATATTATATGAATCTATAAAATGTTCCCTTAGTCGAGATACCACGCTGGTTAATTGATGATCATTCATGTTTTCTCTCCATATAGGCCTCTCATGCCATTTTGCCATGGATGTGGATGCGTATACGCGGCCTATGTGGGGTCTGATACGAGTTGAAAGAAAATGTTAACTTTATTTTCCTTTCATACACTTTGTTTTGATTTGTGCTAAACCAAAGCAAGTCCCAGAAAGGACTCCGCAATGTTTGCTTGTTCTCTCTGTGTGAGCAACTCTCCGCGTCAAGGGTGGACGTGATATTTCAAACAGCACATCAGTGCGTTTATGTATTGGGTGCCCGGAAATTTTTTCCAAATAAACACAGCTTGATTCGACTTGGGTGGGCAGACTTATCAACAGACTAATTCTATAAACAGATGAGGGAATAACCCGGCACCTCATTGGTTGGTGGGTAAAAAGGGACACGCGGGACCTTGTGCAATGAATTTTTAATTAATGTGGGTGGGCTGAGAACACAACGAATGTTTATGATGGACAATTTATTTTCCCCGTCCAAAGTCAACACAACACTGCAAACGCACAACAATTATTCGACATTTTCGTGCGGACTTCGTGAGGCGGCCAGGGCGCACCGAGAGTCAGTCCGAGGGGAGACACTCTGGGCGCCGGCTGTCTCTGTGAACTTGGGACGGAGATAAGATTCGCGCCTTCCCAGCGCGATGAGTCTGTATCACACCCGACTCCAGCATCTCGGAGCGCCGCCTCCGTCGCTTGGCATCTCCAGCCACCCACCCATGGTCTACTTGTACGGCGGGGAAAACGGCGGCATGGTTCCCGCGCTGAGCTTCCTGTCGGCGCGCCAGCAGGAGCCTCCGCAGAAACCGCCGTACAGTTACATCGCGCTCATCGCCATGGCGATCAAGAACGCGCCGGAGAGGCGCGCCACGCTCAGCGGCATCTACAGGTTCATCATGGACCGCTTCCCCTTCTACCACGACAACAAGCAGGGGTGGCAGAACTCCATCCGCCACAACCTCTCGCTGAACGACTGCTTCATCAAAGTGCCGCGGGAGAAAGGTCGACCCGGCAAGGGGAGCTACTGGACGCTGGACACCAACTGCCTGGACATGTTCGAGAACGGCAACTACAGACGGAGGAAGCGGAGACTCAGGAGCAGACAGCAGCAGCAGCAGCAGCAGCAGCAGAGGGACTCGCCATCTGGGACCAAGCGGGTCAGGGTGTCAGGAGGACTGGCCTTTGCGGAGGCGCCAGGCGGTGAGGATGTAGTGGGCATCTCCGAGAAGGGCGCAGTGAAGCCACAAGAGCCTGCATGTGTGCACCGAGATCAAAGTTTAAAGCCCGTTCTTGCAGAGTTACACCACTCCGGCCTGCAGCTCTATACGCCATCGAGGAAATGTCCAAAGTCCACGGAGAGCACCGGCGCGGCATCCACGCGCAAACAGCAACCGTCGCCGCGGGCGCCCGGGCCGCGCGGCGCGCCAGCACAGGAAACCACGGCGCGCGTGGAAGACCCAGAGCGCACTGTCCCGCACGACGAGGAAGAGGAGGATGCAAGGTCCGTTTTCAGTGGACGAGAGAATGGCCAGCTCAGCATGTTTGTGCATGACAAAACCAAGGGAAATAATGTTCCAAATCACGAGGGCAGCAGGCCCACTGACAAATCACATTCATTCAGCATTGACAATATATTGTCCAAAAATATCAATAACGCGGACAAGGTGTCCTACCTTGGGTTGACTAAAGAGACATGCGCAGAGCACCAAAGCCCTTACGGGCCATCTTTTGTCCTGGGTATGCGCGCACATCAACTGTACCAAATGGGACTTCCACTGTGTTCTTACATATCTCTGCCGTATCCCGACAAAGTCCCATTTTTTTAAACAATTGTTCAAAAGTTATAGCCTTTGCCTAACCTTTTAACTGACCTGAGATAACGAGTTGTGACTGTGAGATAACTTATTTGTTAAACAGCTCTATATTTGTTATCCAAACAGACTTTTTTTTTTATAATGTTGCCATTATAAAAAATGTGATAATCATTTCCGTGTTCATTCCTATTCCTCTATAACAACTCAAGATCTCTTGTTTGTAATTCAGGTATTCTGCTTAGGAAATACTTACAATGCATATTGAAACCTCCCCATTCAACAGTCCTATTGCTGAGCGGATGCACAGCTGTCTGTTTCAAACCCTGCAGCTCCTAAGTGCATACGGATGTTGTCATTGTTCATGTAAATGTTTATGGAACCTGGGATGTCTCTCTCCCTTCATAAAGGGAGAGGGCTTCATGTAAATGTATATGGACATGTTCCTGTTAAACCTCTCCACCCATCAAGTGTATAAGAACTCCAAAACTATAATCAGATTTGTTCTACATTTCTCATTGTTATGTTGTATTGCTATTTTAAAACATAAAGCACATCTCTGTAAAATTACCAATGACAAATCATTTTGGTGAAAAGTCATGATTAAATGGAAAAAATGTGTTGCTGTTTAAGTTGGTCGGTTCACATTGATCATACAATGTCAATCATCATCATCATCATCATCATCATCATTCACTTCACTGTTGATGCAGAATTATCAATTCATCCTCATCCAAGTTCAGCCATTAGGGCACCCAACCCTGCAGGTGCACAGGCTGGTATCCAACAAGACGACAGGCCTACCAGTCACACCGGTCACCTTCTATCAGTCTGAAGAGAATAGCTACATGCTTTAGAGCGAGCATCGCTAACACTCACACTATTTTAATTCAATATTTATTCTTGAAGAAGCAGTGATAAATGCATTCGAAAATATTCTTGGCACATTCGTGACATAATGGCTGAAACTTAGTTTTAATGTAACTTTGTCGTGTATAACCACGTGTATGGACGTTAAAGGGAGTTAGGTACAAGCATAATGCATTTGGCTGTCCCATACATTACACGTCTATTATAATACCAGAAGGCATCAGTGCTGCTGGAGAAGGCCTTGGAAGGCCTTTCTGTAATACGATTTAGAATAACACTGAGAGAAGTGCAGAGAATGGCCATGTCTAAAAATAGGCCTAAAAAGTTGAGGCGCACAGTCCTCTCTGAGAACATTGTGCTGTGCGTCTGCACACTGCAAATAAGGAATGTTTGTTGAAATAAACTTCCCCACATTTGAGGAAAGGAGTTGGAAATCACAAGCATTTCCTGTGTATAGGATTCTTTTGGTCAGACGTGTAAATAAAACATGGAAACAGCTGAAAGCCTCCGAGGGAATAGAAGGGAAAAGAGAGAGAGAGAGCGAGAGAGAGAGAGAGAGAGAGAGAGAGAGAGAGAGACTGGAGGGGTCCCAGGGAGGGAGAGAGAGAGAGACTGTGTGTTCTAGTGAACAAGGGGCCCCATAGGGCCCCTATGAAGCATATTGTTAATTGGAATGGCAAACGTTTGCTGGCT
>OOFB01017514.1:0-11093 GCA_900323305.1 Trachyrincus murrayi | reverse complement strand
CCAAAAAAACAAAAAGAAAAAAAAAAAAAAAAAAGAGGGGGGGGGGGGGGGGGGGGGGGGGGGGGGGGGGGGGGGGGGGGGGGGGGGGGCTGTATCCAGTATATCTCCAGTAGATATATAGTAATACATAAGGCCTATCATACCTGATTCATTCCACCGTTGAGAAGGGGCCCCGGCAGATAGAGGGCTTGCTGGGGCCCGCTGGCCCAGTAGCGGCCCAGGTTAAGCCCGTTGATAAACACAGCACCTTTGCCCCATCCCTGTGGTTCCGTGGAGGAAAAAGCCAAGAGAAACGGTCTCGTGATCAACAACGCACACAGAATAACGTTGCCAACATCTCTGGAGGGGGGGACAGGAACAGAAGGCATCAAAGCCAGCGTAAGTCATCACTTTGGCATTCACTTACCGGCAGCTTCACAAACGTGTCGCTGGGGTAGCCGTAGGCGAACAGCGCTCCCATGAAGAACGCGGGGAAGCGGGGCACCTCGGGCAGTGCTTTCCACGACGCCCGGTACAGACTGGGACAAAGCATGCGTCGCTGTTTTAAGGACACACATCCCGCTACGCAGTATTTTGACATGTATGGCGTTGGCACGTAGGACGTCTTATCTCAACAAACCTATCGATGAAGCTGGGTTTCATATCCAGGCTGTAGATGGTGAAATCTCGCAGAGGCGTTCCGTTTAATAAGACGTCTCCCACCAGGCCTGCAACAAACCATAACAAATGAACACATGCACGCCAGCAGACGCATGTTCAACGCGTGAGTGGGTTGATGGGAGTGCAGCGGAGTGGAAGGACAACCTTTGCGTTGCTTGTCAAGGTCCTTGCCTTGGTGCACCCGGCCGCAGTTCTCCACCAATAGGCTTAAAGTCCGCTTTCCCTTTTGGGGTGAAATCGTGTTTTGTTTTGTGTCATGTCGGTTAGTCACGTAACCAGCCACGAGACATCAGCACATCAGCAGGCGATGCGACCAAGAGTTGGAGACAGTTGATGGATAGGCCTACCTCGCCATCGGGGACTGCCATCTCTAGACTGCGGCGCTTAAAAAACCCAATATACTGTCTGTCCACGAAGACCTGAAGAAGAAAATACGTATTTAATAAGACAGATAAATAAACGCAATATTGTTAAGCCATTGTTATTATGGGATATATCTGTCAACAATCTAACAAACCACTTTAGTTAGATCGAAAAAGGTTAAACCAAAAAGAATAGATTGAAGACTACTCAATTGACCAAGTGCCAATAATTCATATCCAAAGCAATGCTGTGTGTGTGTGTGTGTGTGTGTGTGTGTGTGTGTGTGTGTGTGTGTGTGTGTGTGTGCAGTGAAATGAAAGTGGCAATGCTCAACAGAAATGTGCAAAGGGCAACAAGTTTACACTATTTACATTATAAAAAACCAACACAATATTTACAGTAAGAGCACAATATTTACAGTAAGAGCACTAACAAAATATAAATATAAGAAATTGTATGTATGCATATATGATATAAATTATCATATATTCGTGCACGAGTGTGCGTGCACACACCTGTGTATGTGAGTGAGTGTGTGTGTGTGTGTGTGTGTGTGTGTGTGTGTGTGTGTGCATGAGTGTAAAGAACATGGCTTGTAAAGGATTCCATGGTTATATAGCAATGGGATTCCAAGACTATATAGCAACCCAGGGTAGCTGGTGAAAGGTCACACACCAGGGCGCGGTCTCGGACATTGTCCCCAGACTTCAGTAAGCCCCCGCTAGTGATGGTGGTCTCATACAGTGTGTATCCTTGGGACTGGCCGTTTTTATTGTTCACTGGTAGCCTCTCCATATTTACTGGTGTCGCAGATTTAAACGGCTGCACAAAGAGAGGAAAATTAGTTGATTCATTGCTTGAATGAGGCTGCATAAATATGTATTTGTCTTACAAAATAGATGTGCCAGCAAATATACAGGCACATACATACATACATACATACATACCTAGGCCTACATACACACACAATTAACACGCACAAATACCCACATACTAACACACTAATGTACACACATAATAGCACTTACTCCTTCAGTGAAGCTCAGAGCGTCCCACAAGGACAGGTGGTTATACATGATAGCTGGCTCATAGGCCTCTCTATAATGCAGTGCAGGCAGATCAGGGACAGACTCATCACCCACAAATAAAGATACAAACAAGTAATCAGGCAAAGACGTCTGCCACTGTCTCTGTGTAGCAGCCTAATCATGGTGTACAATATTTATAAACGATAGAAACAAGATACTAAATAAGAAATATGGTATTCATATGAAGTGTATTGTTGTAGTTGTGTTGTTACTCACTGTTGTATCGACTGAAAAGATCTCTAAGAAGATGGTACTTGGGTGTGTACTCTCCAGCCTCAGACAAGGGAGCATCATAATCTGGAAGACGCGAAAATAAAATAAAATAATTGTCCTGCACTGCCGCCCAGTGGACACAAATAGTAGTGCGGCTTTGAAAGCTGGACGCTTTATAATCGTACAGTTAGCCAGACAGCAGACATGAAAGAAAATCTAATTAAGGAAAGATACCACATAGGAACCGACCATAGCTCGGAACTATTGCTTTGTATGAAGGGTTTCCAAGTGCACCACTCATAAAGCCAAAACTGGTGCCTCCGTGGAACATGTAGAGATTGATGGACATGCCTCTTCTCAGAATCTCCCTCACAGCGGACACCATGTCTGCCAAACAACATAACAAAGGTCACGTCATGATATTGTTCACCTTTGATACTCTACCACCACCAGGCAGGATAACTGGACTTCTGAAGCCCAGTTACCGCCCTATCTCTCTAGGTATGGCATGTTTATGTCATTTACATTTCTACATTGGACTATAGGTCCTAGTCTGTTTGTGGCAGTTTTTGTTTATCTTGAGTTCACTGTCAGGACAACCGAAAATAAAAAAGTTAAAAGTAGGAGTGCCCCCCTTTGCTAAGTATTTTCAGTTGCATCTCTCAATGATGTCTGCTACACATGTCCTTCTTACCTTCGGGAGCGAGCACATGGTGAAGATCACCCCAGGCATCCACCATACCGCTCCAGCAGTCCATCACCAGGGTGGGGCCGTTGGGCTAACACACAGCATACCAGAGGAGCAATACAGTGATCACTTCTACAGCGCTCCCAGGACCATGACAGGACTCAGGGTGGCTGACAGTCAGTACTGATACCTGGACAGAGTTCAGCTCCTGCATATCCATCGTATGGAGCTTCCAAAGCTTCAGCGTTCTGATGGCTGCCAGAGAAATATATGTTATGGTGTGTGTGTGTCCGTCCTAGTGTGTGTGTGTGTGTGTGTGTGTGTGTGTGTGTGTGTGTGTGTGTGTGTGCTTGTGAGTGTAATTCATGTGAAATGGTGTAATGTAATTGTGTGCGTGCGTGCATGATTCCATGCATGTCTATGTGTGCTTGAGTTTATGTGTATGCATGTGTGTCCTTGTGAGTGTGTAATTGACGTCTAATTGTGTAATTGACGTGTAACATGTGACTTACATTGTGTAAGTCACATGTGTAATAGTGAAATGAAATGGACTGTGTGTGTGTGTGCGTGCGTGCACGTGAGCGTGCGTGCGTGCGTGACTCCATGCATGTGTGTGTGTGTGCTTGACCTTGTGTGTAATACGTGTATAATGAATGTACTGTATTAGTGCTCTATACCTCCATTCACTCCTCCTGCCCTCAGTGCATTGGGATGGTCTGATGTGAGCAGTAGTTCACTGATGCCCCTGGACGTTAAGGCCTTTTAGAAAGCACAACACAGTCACAACAACACGCAACTCACATGGCCTGTATCTATGCGTGTGTTCCTCCTACGTGTGTCCGTCTGAGTTCACACATCACATTACCTCCTTGATGAAAGCCATATAACCGTCGTCCTTGGCGAAGGACCCATAGCTATTATCCAGCTGTACTGCAATAATGGGGCCTCCCTTCTTGAACTGAAATCAAAACCACCACAGGGGATTATGCACAAGTAAAAAAACAACCACATGTTTCTGTGACGCTTGTGACCTGCAATGACCTGCAGGGGAACGATTTTTGGGATGAGTTTATCAAAGAAGGCGTTGACTGCGTCAGCGAAGCCCGGGTAAGTTGTCCTCAGCCGCATGTTGTCATCTTGAAGGAGCCAGCTGCACAGAGACAAAGATTAAGGCAATCAACGGCTAACGCAGAACAAGACCTCAGTTATATTCCCTGCATTCAGTGCCAGACGTCACTGAAAATGTGCACATTGTGCTGCTTGGTCAATTGGCTTCTGTGTGAGCAGATGTATACAGTCTATACAGTTTATAGCTTTATTACATTTGCAGAGCATTATTCAGGAAATTGCAGATTTTTTTTTTTTTTGATGATTGTGTACACGATAGCACAACATGTACTCCTACATACCCAATGACACATTCATCCGTATAGATAGTAGAAGCTACAGAAGCTAAAGAGGCCATGTGTGATACCCTCAGGCTAACCTTGGCAGCCCTCCCAGGTCCAGCTCAGCAGCGATATAAGGCCCAGGTCGCAGGATCACCCAGAGTCCCAGCTCAGCCGCCAGACTGATGTAAGACCTGCCATCAAGACCACAGAACTGATCAGAGAAAGGCTTCCAACTCAATCCTACCAAAGAGAGAGAGAGTGTGAGATAGAGAGAGAGAGAGAGAGAGAGAGGGAGAGAGAGAGGGCACACATACACACTCCAGACGTGTATTGATTGCAACCCCCCCCCCCAGCTTGTTTTTTTAGTTTTTTTAACAAGTACCCAAACAGCAAACCACGGTCACCTGGGACCGTCTTCGGTTGCAATCTGGCTGAAATAGTGCCAGGTGATGTCACTTACAAACGGTCAGAGTGACATAAGACATCACCCGTGAATTAAACTTTAAGTTGCACATGTGGCCTCGCTGCCGCTTATCTCTTGGTGTGCTTGTGGTGTAAGCGTGGGCAACGTGCTGGCGGCCACAACACTAAGCTGACACCGCGTCCCTTCGCTGCTCCAGAGCCTCTGCTCACTACCGCTAATTGCCTCGCCGTGTTGCTGTTGTTGTGGAAATGCTGCAGCGGTTGTCAGGTGAGGGGTCTGTCGCCTGCTTGGTGTCCGCTGGGCCCTGCAGCTTAGGTGATGATGATGATGATGATGTTGACATGGATCTGATACCAAACGCAACGTGGGGAATTCCCCAAACACACCAGAGCTAAAAATAACTCTGCCAAGGAGGCCAGGGCACATGAAGGGGGGGCCGGGAAGGTGTGATGCGTTCTCTACAACGCTGTCTCTGAGGTTAGTTGGGAGGCGAGTTTGATTGCAAGTTTTGATAGTTTTTTTTTTGTAGGATCAACTAGGCGCGCCGACTCAGTGAACCCCAGAGCTTGTGCGTGTGTAGATTTCACAGACAGACAAACAAAGATGGGATTTGAGCGCTCACTCTAAGTCCAGCTGTGTGTGGAAGTTGAAGACGCCTCTCTCCGGCTGGTGCAGACTCCACGGCACATATCTGTGATGATTCAAACACACACATGAGCCCAGGATCCCCCCCCCCACATATCAGCACTGACCCCCCCCAACGAACCCCAGATCCCCGGTGATTACGGCCACAACACACAGAGGTTGTTTACAGATTGCCGCCTTACGTCGTGATGGTGTTGATGCCACAGGCCTTCGTCTTCATCAGACGGTCCCTCCAGTATGCCCTGGGGACCCGGAAATAGTGCACGGAGCCCCCGAGGATGCGGAAGGGCTCCCCGGCTAGGGTGAACTGAGAGGTGTTGGCGGTCAGGCCCATTTTCCTGCTTAACCTCCTCCCCCCCGCAGGCGTCCTGGAGAAGAATTGGGCATTTGTGTCACGTAGTGACACATGTATTATGCCCATAATACTTTTGTGTGCAGCACTCATGACATGAGCGAGAGGAATTTGCATGGCACAAGAAGAGAGACAACAAGCATCCTGTTCAAACTAGCAGCAGCCAGTTAGTGCGTTTAGTGCTTTTGTTTTTACTTGGAATGCCTTGTATGTAAGAAAAATAGCAAAAAACTAAAACTATTTAGCATTTTAGTACAGTTTTTCCTATTGCAATGAGATGCCCAGAGAAAAACTGCAAAACAATTTGTAAAATGTTGCTGTAATGTAGTAAATAAGATACAAACATGAATTGTTTTGTAATATGTACTCACCCTAGATATCTGTACATGATGAATCCAAAGATGCTCAAACAGATAAATGCATATTTCCTTTTGTGGGCATTTGTTATTCTCAAAACAACCATCGATAAACTTTAAGATGCTTTCCAGTAAACGTCCACTGAATAAATGGAGTTGGGAAAGAAGCAACAGACCAGGAAAGAGAGATAGAGAGTACATGTGTGTGTGTTGTCTGTGTGTGGTATGTGTGTGGGTAAGAGATAGCACGGAGAGAGAGAGAAAGAGAGAGAGAGAGAGAGAGAGAGAGAGCGAGAGAGAGAGAGAGAGAAAATGTCTGTGTACGTGGGTGGAGGGGAGAGAGAGGGAGATTTATCTTCATTTGCGGGCTTGTCCATGTGTTAAGGGGACATAAACCTTGTTATATACCCTCAATTTTTTAAGAATATATTATTATATTGTTATAATGTTATATTGCCATATTGTTAAATTGTTATATTAATATATAAATACATTCATATATTATTGTATTAATATATTACAGGGTAGCTATGGTTATCTATCAACTCCAACCAAATTGACTTCACCAGTTACACTGCAACTCAATATGATAGTATTTACTATGCATCCACACTAGTCACAACCCACGTGGACTACACTTCCCATGGTCCTTTGCGGTCGGCGCATGCGCAGTACCCACGGGCCTGGCTCCCAGCGTTTGTTTGGTTTTGTTTTTGTCACTTAACAGGCTCGCAAACACCAATTGGCGAAGTTGCCGTTGCGTCGGGCTCGTCGCATGAGGTAAGTTCGGGTCGTCCTCACAACATACAAACATACACATGTTCATACACATGTTCCTCGACCCGACCGAGCGGGATGGTGAGAAAAACACCCAGACGCACACACACATAGACGCAGCTCACACCAGACAAAACACGAGAAGTCACTCAACGTCCTCCGAGACAACACCTGGCATCAAGACAACACCTGGCATCAAGACAACACCTGGGCTCGAGACAACACGATCACTGGGCTCGAGACAACACCTGGGATCACCGGGGAGTAAACACATGAAGACACATGGAGCCGTCTAACGTTACATGTTAGCCACCGAGCTACGTGGGGCTAGCTGACCAGCAGCAGCCAGCTAATGTTACACATCATAAGGAGCCGAACGCGTATGGTCTGTGTTGAGATAAGCTCATATATGAACGATTAATAATAATCATGTGTATCATGTGTGGGCCATCGAGTGAAACATGTATCCTGAAGAAGCGGTCGTCTCATAAATGTGCCCCTCAGATGAATCTCAAGTGTGTTTTGTTGTGTTTTTGTTTTGTCATGTGTGTCTAGATCTGTTGGACCACAAAGAGAGCTCACCTTACTGAGCATGCACTATTATTATTATTATGATTATTATTATTATTATTAAGCCTATGTACTCCTGTCATCAAAACTAAACAACAAATAAACAACAGGGGCCTAGACTAGGACGCAGGCCTCGCCAGTAGTAAAAGGATCATTGTTTTGACATGGACTGTTATTCATGTTATTTATGTTATTTACTCGACATGTGTTTATGCACATGATTCTCAGAGCCAGGAAGAAGGCAGTCCAGTGTTCTTGTCTTACATCAGACTCTCCAGGGGGTCCTAATTGTTCAGTAATACTACGGCTATAGGAATTTGGCACAGAAGTTAAAGGCACAGAACTAAACAGTCACAGAATATTAGTTTATAACCGGTTGTTACAAATACACCAAGTGGCTCACAGACATTACAGTGGACCCTCTTGACAGGCGTGTCGTATAATACGGAAGTGACCTTCATTTTGATGATAACTTGTGATGACTAATAAGCAAGCCATTCTTTAAAACCTGCTGACGCGTGGGCCCCGCCTTAATTTTCTTCTGTTGCCACAGGTTCCTGGGAAAGCCCCTCCCTGCCATGAGAACTGACCACCAGGTCACAAGCCCCCCCTCCTTTTGCAGTTGATGGATCTGCAGCTGGTCCAGAGATGACAGACAGCGCCAGGGCCTTCCTCCGCAATGTTGCGACGGTCAGCTGGTCAACACACACATCCTCATCACCACCACCACCATCATCATACACACACACACACAATAGTTGAGGGGTAGACATGGTTGGCCGAGAAAGATCCAGTTTACACATTTTGTGGAATTGTGGAAACTGGTTTTATTGAGAGTTGGCAAAAACGTACAGCCAAAGCAGGTGTTCCATACGGAGGCCTCGCTGTTTTCTCGCTTACTTACACTTACAAACGTCACATTTCAGGAATAAAAGCGCGATACGTATTCTCCAGGGTTTTTATTTCAGTGTTTGTATATGTGTGTACATACTTTGTGTGTGTATACTAACTCGCTGCACACATCCGTTTTATTCCCCAGGGAATCAAGGACTCCATTCTGGGGATCGGAACCATCTCAAAGCTGGACGCCCGCATCCAGCAGAAGAGGGAAGAGCAGCGGAGGAGGAGGGCCAGCGGGGCCCTGGCACAGAGACGGGCACAGAGCGAGGAGCGCAAACCTGACAAGTATGTCCTGTATGTATGTCCTGACACGTGACTGATGGTGACGGGATGTTAACTTTAGTTCCCCTTTCTCTTCTTCCAGTGAGCCCAAGTTAGCCAGTAGAATTTTTCAATGCTGTGCCTGGAATGGAGGAGTATTCTGGGTAAATATGAATGTACCTAATTCATAGCAGTCATAGCATATTCTTTCTTTTTTACCAAACATGATGAAATAATCTTAACATAATTATTTCCATGACATTTCTGACTGAATTGCCCCTTTGTTGTATCATACTTACTTAAAAAAAAAAAGTTTTAAGTCTAATAGTCTTTAAACCTTTCCCCTCCAGCTCAGTCTGTTTCTCTTCTATCGGCTGTTCATCCCGCTGCTGCAGACCATTACAGCACGGATCATCGGTACGTACACCTGCCAGCAGCTCCACGACTGTGTGTGCTTTTGTACGTAGATGCCTATGTACGAAGCCAGGCCACAATCATTTCACTGCACAGAATTACCATAGAACACTGCACCTTTTGATAAACAACACTTTGACTTCCCACACACTACTGGTTAAAACTAACTAACCAATGAACAACAAGACACCCAAAGTCAATGTTTACCCCCCCAGGTGACCCGTCCCTCCATGGCAGCGTGTGGTCCTGGTTAGAGTTCATCCTCACCTCTGTCTTCAGCGCCCTCTGGGTGCTGCCCTTGTTTGTGCTCAGCAAGATTGTCAACGCCATCTGGTTCCAGGTGAGGCCCGGCTACGACATGGCCGTAAATCACGGCGCTTTTTGTGTATATACATTTTTTTTGTTGAAAGTAATTTATTTGTATAGTTTTTGGTGTATTGCTCTGTGTATATTCATGTAACATGTTGTTATCACAGAGGGTTTATCAATGAAGCAGCCGATGGATCTACTCCAGTATGTCCATCAAGTACATGCCTGGGTTGGGTTTTCCTACGTCTTAAGAATCCCTGTTGAATTGAAAGCCAGGTTGGCTGGATCGCAACCAACCGAAGCATCTTAGATATTGATTAGGTGTCGGATTACCACACAATGACAATATAAGAGAGCTTCACATAGCAATCAAAATAACTGACTATGTGTAAACAGCTGTCTTTTATTCTTTGACAGTTTTAATGGGATTTCGGTCGATTGCTGTCGCTCTCGTGTGTTCTAGGACATAGCTGACCTGGCGTTCGAGGTGTCCGGCAGAAAGGCCCAGTCGTTTCCTAGCGTCAGCAAGATCATCGCAGACATGCTGTTCAACCTCCTGCTTCAGGCCCTCTTCCTCATTCAGGTACACTTTGCATTCTCCAAATGTCTGTTAAAGGGTCCCGGCGGCTCTAAGGATGCTTGTCGTAACACTCTCTTTCCCTGTTGCGTGTTTAGCAAGAACTGCCTTAAAGGTGCACTGTGTACGCCGAACTAGTGCTGTGACACTTGGTGTTTATGTGATACTCAAGGTTGAAATTGAAAGAAATATCATGACGTGGCACTTTCCCGGGTGTTGGCTCACCCTCGATGTACTGTCTGTTAGCTAACCTTTAAGTAGGTGACTTTACTTTTCCGATATGCCCGACAAGTCAGATTGGTCATGATTGGGTTTACAGTATTCCCTCAGCATATGTAGCACGTGCAATTGTGGAAAATGGCGAAACTACCTCCAGTCATTCGACGTTGGTAAAGCGCTCCTTTTCAAACTGTTACTACTAGTGTTTAACTATTAACGTGATACTGGGATCCGAGGGGCTCTGTTGAACTCTGAACTGTGTGTGCTTGTGTGCTGTGCTGCTCCAGGGTATGGTCGTTAGCCTCTTCCCCATCGACGCCATCGGACAGATGGTTAGCCTGCTGCACATGTCTCTGCTCTACTCTCTCTACTGCTTCGAGTATCGCTGGTTCAACCACGGTGGGACACCGCGTCCGTTTTGCCGCACGCATACAATCATGCACCGTTTGACGCTGTCGCCCCTTCCTTTTAACCGTTTCTGTGGTTTGTATTTGTGCGATTGATCAGGCGTTGAGATGCACCAGCGGCTGTCCAACATCGAGAGGAACTGGCCCTACTACTTTGGCTTCGGTTTGCCCATGGCTCTCCTCACCGCTCTGCCCTCTTCCTACATAATCAGGTATCCCGCCGCTGCCGTCATTAAAACGCACCTCTGCTTCCATATCGACGCCGTCCAGTAGCATGACAGTAATGATTTGTCTGAAGCGTGTTCGTTCATTTGTTTTGCCCGTGTCGTTATTGCAGCGGCTGCCTGTTCTCTATCCTCTTCCCTCTGTTCATCATCAGCGCTAATGAGGCTCAGACGCCCACAAAGCTATAGTGAGTATATATATATCTGTGTGTGTGTGTGTGTGTGTGTGTGTGTGTGTGTGTGTGTGTGTGCGTG
>OOFB01017510.1:0-12781 GCA_900323305.1 Trachyrincus murrayi | reverse complement strand
TCAGATGAAGAGTAACTTGGAGAGAGACAGACTGATGGAGGACACACAGAGAAAGATCCAGGGCTGTCCAGTAAGAACTCTCTCTCTCTCTCTCTCTCTCTCTGTCTATAGTCTCTCTCCTCCTCTCTCTGTTTATAGTCTCTCTCCTCTTCTCTCTGTCTATATCGCTCGCTATTTCACTCTCTGTTTCTCCCGCTAATTCCCATTCATTCCCCTTCCTTATTCACTATTTCACTCGTGCACTATTCTTTTAATATTAGCACCAATATGAGTGTGCATGTGTCACATCTGTGTGTGTGTGTGTGTGTGTGTGTGTGTGTGTGTGTGTGTGTGTGTGTGTGTGTGTGTGTGTGTGTGTGTGTGTGTGTGTGTGCGCTGAAGGACGTACGAACAGGTGTGTGACCTGGGACTCTTCCTCTTCAGCGACACCCTGGTCCTGACGAAGAGGACCACGCGACACACGCCCTTCTTGCTCGCTCAGCGGAGCACACACACCTTCATGGCCTCGGTCGCCCTCGCCTGCCTGGACGCCAGAGAGATCACACACTCGCGCTGTGAGTGCTAACACACACACACACACACACACAGACGGCCGTCACCGTGGCGATTGTGAGTTCGCATGATCGTATACGTAAATCCGTACACGTTCTCAAAAGAGTGTCCCGTGTATTAATTCAGATATGTACATTAATACTTATTCAACTTTTACCATGTATATTCACATTCACATTCATGTGTACTTAAATTGAACGGATATTCATGTGTGCATTCATTCACATGCAGTATACAGTACAGTCATGTAGACATGGAGAATGTACACTGGCTGTGTCTTTTCAAAAACCTGATTAAAGGGGTTGTTGTCTGTCTGTCCTTATAGACGTGCACCACGCCTTCATCCTGGAGAGCCCTAGTCGCTCGTGGGCGTGCACGATGGAGCTGGCAGAGGATTCAGAGCGCTTCCTGTGTGCGCTACGATTAGCCATGCACGCCGCTATCGCAGCGCACGGCTAACGGGTCAGTGTGACACGCCCTACCCCTTACGCGGACACCATTTTTTATTTCCTGGAACAAGATTAATACCACAGAAACAATAACTTAAAGGGCCCCTGTCTTACCAGCCTACCAGCCTGCCCAGTGGACTGTACCCACCGGTAGGCTGTCTGTCTGGGTGGACACTCCCACGTGTGATGTCACTATAGGGTCGATTTTTAAATCGCACCTGGTGGTAAAATACCGGCCCTTTATCTCCCATCGCTTTAAGGAACGCTTTCAAGAGAGATTAACTGTAAAAAAACAATGTATTCCTATGAATCTAAATACATGATAATACAGATATGTTTTATGCTTTTAGAAGCAAAAGTGTTTATCCGGTACATAGTATAAAAAAATTGTTTTTATTGATAACCAAAAATAACACAAATGTTACACATGACAGATTATCGCTGAAGAATGACGTCACGTTGATCATTGCACCTCTATTTACATTAAACCACCTCTTAAAAAAAACATTTTCAACCCAACCTGAGAGTTGGATAAAGTATGTGAACGTATTAATTCCATTCACGGTCGCTTAGATACCAAGATTCACGATAATACACATAAACATCCAGTGTATCCCAAAAAACATCCACATACCAGTATTTAACGTACTCTTGTTCTTAACATTGATAAATTGTCATCAAAGTGTCTACACTCTCTCTCCTCAACTCCACGAGAATAAAAGTTAAGCTATTTACGAAAATCTCTTGCCTGAATTTGTCTATCTATCTATCTGCTCACCGACCGCGTTTAAAGATCAAATTATTTCAGAACAAGCTAACTGCTAAGTCTGTTTGCTAAAATATTCTCCAAGTAAACTAACAAAAAACAAAATAGTTAGACAACAACCTACCATATTTCTACCGTCGTATTACAAAGTATATAAGTAGTTTGAAAACATTGTAAAAAATGTGTCACAGTATTCCTGGACTATTACAGCTTTCTGTTGGCTAGGTTGGGGTTGTTATTGTTGTTGTTCTTGGAGGAGATGTTGGTGTTTGTGGGACTTGTAGTCTTGGGGTTGAGCGGGTCTTTCCCAGGTGGTGGTGGTGGTGGTGGGCCGTGGGTCTTCGGTCCCTCGGTGGTCTGCGGCCCCAGGCTCCCCTTGGGGGAGCCGCAGCCTCTGGGTTTGGGGATCCTGGTGGGCCCCGGGCGACGGAATGCTTCGAGTGGTATCTGGGAAGGGACAGGAGACCGTTGGGAATGAGGTTTAGGTCACGGTGAATCGATGAAGGGATGTTTTGATTCATGGTAGTGAAATGTATCTTGTAGTTCTATGGAGAACACCAGACACCTTTCTAAGCAGACATCGTGTAATTCTGATAGTGGCCGCTAGGTGGTAGCCTAACACATCTTAGATACTTATTTAGATCTGCCGATTTGTGCTGCACTTTGAGTCTTGCTCCAATGGAGAGAGGGAGATATGCTTCCTTTCCCATGCCAATACAGCCCTTTGAATTGAATTGTGAGAGAGAGTTGTGTATTTACACTTTTTAAAGTTGAGTCATTTAATTGTTTTACTTATTGCTTAATTGCTTCTCTCTGTCTGGTGTTGAAGCAATGGGAATAAGGCCTGCATTTCCAAAAACTCACGATGGTGTCATTTGTTTCAGGTTTCACACCACAGCTCGCTGTTTTTTTCCACGATATTTCCTAAGACCTGCTCGCGAATCCCGACGGCTTATTGAAGCTGACAGCTCGCCGCCAGTGCAGCTAGTTTCACCACAATCTCACGGCGTCCGCTCCCCTCGGCCACGTCGCAGGGCCGACGAAAGCCTTGACGAACTGCATGCGCTAAACGTTTCAAATGTCCAACGAACCGTACCCTCGGGAAGGTTAGCCTCGCCACGTCCACCTCGGCGCGAGTAGTAAGAGGGAGCGCCGCTAATGACCCAGAACATGAAGTATGGGCTGCGTGTCATGCGAGCAACTTTTGGCCAAGTCACCGCGCAAATGACCTTCCTCGTCTCTAGCTTGTGTATCAGCGGCGGCCGCTGATACACAAGCTAGAGACGAGGAAGGTCATTTGGGAATTCGTCCAGAGTGTTATATTGAAGACCTCCTCTCCCGACGTTCTTCTCCTCGTCTGGTTTCATTAGGCCTGCCGGTCGAGGTGTAGGCCTCGGAGAGGAATGCCTTTGTGATGAAGACCTTACCACTTGTGGGCGTTCTTCTCTAACGTGCGGTGTTACGTTTGTTTGTTTGTTTGTTTGTTTGTTTTCGACCGTGTTGAATGCAGAGCGGTGAGCTTGGTTTTAGTTTCAACAATTTATTCCTTTCTTTTTTTCCCCCAAGTGGTTATTTAGTTTCCCCCGTACTCCTCCCGCCAGGAACTCAAAACGAACGACTCCTCATTCTGCACGTCGACTCCGGTCGGACCGTAGAGTCGCGAGGACCCCCCGTCGTCCGGGCGCTGAAACCCAAATAGGCCCCGGCCCCGCGTCGGTCTGCTCCGGCAGACGCGCTATCTCGTCTCCGGAGAGACGGGGGTGAGCGTATCGTTTGTGAACGCGTCTCCCAGAGCGCCGGTATTGCGTAGGCCCGTGAGTCACAGAGGGTAACTGGGGTTACAGACGGTCACCCCAGCTGCTGGCTGGCTGCCGGCCAGCACTAGTCTGATGAATAGTGTCTTGTTTTTTTAAATGGACCTGGACTACTGTGGATCCTGTTTCCTGGGCCGCATTCCTGCCCACTCTCAATCAATTTAATGCTTGATTTAATCAAATCCTTAGAGTGGGAGTGTGTGTGTGTGTGTGTGTGTGTGTGTGTGTGTGTGTGTGTGTGTGTGTGTGTGTGTGTGTGTGTGTGTGTGTGTGTGTGTGTGTGTGTGTGTGTGTGTGTGTAGTCTAGAGAGCTAGTCTAGAATGTCATGTACAGAACAGTAAGTCTTTTCTTCGCTATGTGTAAGATTTTCGCCAGCGCTTACTTTACAACTGAAACACAAAGACATTGTTTGTTGATTTAACTGTCACTTAGCAACCCGGCAAACATTTTTTTAACGCAGGAAGGCGTTATTCATTCTGTGTCTTATCGAATCTCGTCACACTCACTCGATTCCAAGCCGATGACTAGTGGGCCAACACCTGCCATTTGCAATGCTATAGCGTCGTGATCGACTCCAGCAGCTGGGAAATTAGCTCCTCAAAATGACAACTTCATCAAAGTATGTACGATTTTTTTTTTTGAATTTTCCTGCTAGAATTTTAGCCGATTCACGCCTGGCTTCCAGTTTGCAATTCGGTCTGTAATATAGACATTTAGCATTTATCTTCAGTAACTCAACAGTTAATTAAAACTGACAGCAGTGGAATGTACCAACTGATATATTCCACTGCAGGGATAAAGTAACATCAAGCTAGAATCTGAGATCACAAATCACAAGGTTCCCTGACCACTGTGGTTCATCGATTAAGCAATGGCAATCATAATTGATTGATTGATCAATACATTCAAACACTCTCCCACGTATTGCATATCGAGCGGTCAAAAGGAAAGAGTTGAATCTACAGTATATGGCGTTAAAGTTAGCCTGTGATTGTTTTTCTTAGTTTGTCAAAGGATATCCTAAATACCTTTTACTTAGGATGCTGGCCCTTTTGGGACCATAACTGTAATTAGTTAGTTGCATATAACATTGGTAGATTTGTTGATTTTTTACCCGTAGATCTGTAAGATTTACTGCCTTGCTGGGAGGCACATCGTCGTCAAGGTGCAACTTATAAGGAAATGCTTCCTGAAATGTCTGTTGACTGCCAAGTTAATAACCTATCCAGTTGTGATTATCTTTTTAATCTACCAATATTGTGATTATATATGTGGCTTCATCTGAAATTAATCAGATAACTATAACTGTAACTCAATAACTATAAGTAGTCAATTGTGTCTTCATGGTTTCTGTGCTATGGATGTGATGAAACGTTGATGACATCAAGTCACTATGAGTCTATGTTTTTTTTTTCTTCCACCAAAGCAGACAAACACGTCAGAATCCACCATTTTATTTTCTCTTGTTTCCTGAGAAGGAGCAAACATGACCAGACCAAGGCTCTAAGTGGGTCTGATCTAGGTTTTGTGAAGCCAAATGAACTCAAAAAGTCTGTACATATTGAAAGTGGGATGACTTGATTGTTCTGTTAATCATCACTCCATCATCAGTGGGATGTTGGAGTGTTATGAAGTTAGACATCATGCAACAATAACAAAAACACATTTATTCAAATTAAAACATGTGCTTGTATTTTATGTGATTATTATTATTTTTTTTAAACATTATCAAAACATGCTTATTTGGTGAGTGAGAAAAGGCAGGCGTGGATGTCAAACTCAACTGTATTTTGTACACGTATTTATAAAAGGAAACAAATTAAACTTGAAATTGCAGGTTATGTAATATGAAGTAAAAAAAAAAAACACATTACATCAGATGGTTTTGACTACATGTCAAGTTTACCAGCATAACACAGTAAGTGCACATAAGTTAAAAACTCCACATTTCTAGTGCTTTAAAACAAATCATGCACAACAAACACGTTTGAATTCAAGCCACGGAGAGCACACCAACCAAATACAAACAACCAAACACGTTTTCACGAGTTCTCTAATAGACACAAGAACACAAGAACAGCCAACGGAATCGGGACGTCGACATGGGGAACTAGAGGAAGTACCACGGGCGGCGAGGGATGTACTGGAACTAATGGCGTTGAGGTTATTAACATGGGATGGGTGTGCGAGTGTTTCTGGGGGGGGGGGGTGGTCAATCATAGTTATTACTTACTGTAATGTGTGATGGCCTTTGAATTGGCGTGGATGTGGGTTTAATCATGATGCTACTTGTGACTTTGCTGTTGCCTTTAGCGGGTGTCCTCTGATCCTGAGGCCCGGAGGTGTGGGCCGGGCTGACTGTCTGTAAAGAGCTGCTGCTGACGCTCTGAATGAAGGGACTCCCTAAATGAATGTGGATCTTGTTGTCCTCTGTGGTGATCACGTTGGGCCCCGAGCTGAGGGACCGCTGGACCTGCCAGTTGCTCTGCCGCTCGGGGGTCACGCGGAAGACTGCGTGACCTCCCGCGACCTCCACCGGCTCCGCCGAGAGGGATCTCTCAGGGGTGCCCGTCGTCACGGACACGATTTGTATGGGGGACATCGCTCTGTCCGGAGTCATTGATCCAGAGGAATCCGGGCTCATGGTTCGAGAGTACGTGGCCATGGTTAGCGGTGACAGGGCCCTGTCCGGAGAGGACAGTCCTTCGGAGAGCGGGGAGCATTTCGATTTTAACGACGGGGAGATGGATTTTGCATTGGGGGAAATGGACGCGTTCTGAATGATAGTTATTCTCTGCTTGGCCGGACCGCCGCTGGTGGGTATAACGGCGGTGCTGGTGTACGACTGGGCGTTCTCCGCGCTGGGACTGGTGATCTCCAGCATGGCCGTGTTTAGGCCGTGATCGGGGGTCACTTTGATATGCAGAGGCTGACCAGGATTGTGGCTCAGCACCACGTCACCTTGCTGTACGTGGTTGCCATTTTGCCTGGCTTGCGTCTTACTATTGACCAGATGGGGGTGGTCTTTGCTCTTGAGCGGGGGGAAGCGGCCTGCTCTCATGTTGTTGTTCAGGTTGTTGACGTTGTTCATAAGCGAGGGGCTGCACTTTGAATGCCGGAGCTCATTGTTGTAGTTCTCGTCATCCTCCGGTTCGCTCTCGTCGTATAACTTCCCGTTGATCACGGCACGCTCCAGTGGTTCGGCGGTCGTGCAGTTTGACAGCAGGAGGTCGTTCGGTTCCGTCTGGACCTCCTTGGTGGACACGTGGAGGTCCGAGAAGCGCCTGCCGCTCATGCCCGGGCGGAGACTTTTGCTGAAGCGTCGATATCTTTCGAGCTCTCGAGTGAGGGTCTCCATTTCCCTGGCCAGTTCCTTGTTGCGGACCTCCTGCTGGGTGAGCTTCCTCTGCAGTGTGGAGTGGTCGTTTTTCATACGACAAATCGACTCCTCGGTTCCCATGAACTCGTGGATTTTTTCTTTCAAAGCGGCTACTTCTCTCGTCAAGTGGCTGGATTTCGCCTCCTCCTCCTTCAGGCGTTTGTAAAGCACGTGCTCTTGGCTACACTCTTTCTTCTCGGCGAGTTGGTACTTTGAAAGTTCCGTTCTTGACACGTCCAACTCTTCCGTTAAACTCTTTGCTCTCTCTTGTTCAGCGATGAATCTTTTTTCCAGCAACTCAAACTCCTCGGTCTTCGGCGGGTCTCCTTCCACCACCTTCATGTCCTTCAGTTTGCTTCTGAGTCGCTCCACCTCCTGTGTCAAATCCTTGACTTTGTTGTCTTCTTGTTGGAACCGGTTGGCGATGGGGGTTCTGATGTGCACCTCCTTGCCCTTGCTCCGGATGTACTCTCTCTCCACGCTCTCTAGCGACTGTAACCTCTTCTTCATCATACTGACTTTGGATTCCAGATCTTTGCTCTTTTCTTCCTCTGCTTTAAGCTTGGCCTTCAGCTCGTCTCTGTCCTTAGTCGCACCGCACATCTTCTCCTCCAGCTCGGCCTTTGACCTCAGCGCTTTCTTGCTCTCCTCGATCAGCTTCTCCGTGACCGAATTCACCATGTCCTGCTCCGCCTGCAGTTTGCCAGAGCTGTTCTGGACCTTGTTCTCCATCTGCCGCATCTTCTCTGCCATCGTCTTCCTCTCGTCCACCAGCATCACCGTCAGCGTCTTCAGCTTGGTGAGGTCTTCCTTGAGACTCACCTCCGTCTTTCCCAGTTGGCTTTCCGCGGCCTCCAGCTCCTTCACCTTGGCCCTCAGGACGTCCAGCTCACCGGCCACGACCTTTGACACCGCCTTTTCCTTCTCGATGTTGCACTTGAGGGCGCTACATTCCAGCTTGCTCCTGCTGAACGCGTCCTCCAGTTTCTCCAGCTCCATTATCCTGTGGTTCAGCTTGTCCACCTCCACCTTCAGGCCCTGGCTCTGGCCGGCCTCTTTCTCCAGCTTCTTGTTGAGGTCCCGACACTGTTCCTCCATTCGGATCAACTCTTCGTCTTTCCCCTCCATCTCCAGGACTCTCTTGCGCAGCTCCTCCACCTCGGACATGAGGCCGGAGTTCCCGCCCTCGCCGCGGCTGATTTTGTCCCTCAGCTCCTGCAGGTCCTCCTCCGCCCTGCGCAGCGTCTTGTTGGTCTCCTCGAGGTCATCCAGCTGCCTGCTCAGCGTGGACAGCTTCTGTCGCATCGCCCGGTTCTGGGCGTCCTCGCCGCTCAGTTTGGCCGCCATGGCCTCTTGCTCCTGGTGGTATCTGCAGGCGTGGTCTCGTAGCTCCGACTCCAAGCGAAACACTTTGCTCTCCTCTTCTCGCAGGCGGGCATTGGCCGAGCCCAGCTCCTCCTGGGCGTTTGCGGCGCTGGAGGTCAGTTCCTGGACTTTGGCCGTCTGTTGGTTGAGCTGTTGGGTGAGACGCTGCTGTTCGTCCACAACCATCAACGCGAAGGACTTGAGTTTGGTGAGTTCCTCTTTCAGGTCGGCAATCTTCTTGTTGCTCTCCGCCTCCCGTCTTTCCTGGAAGGCTTTCTCCTGATCGAGCAGAAGCTTCAGCCTGTAGGACGGGAAAAACAGAACAGACGTTCAGACAATTATCCATGATTTGGATTTTGCTGGAACCAAATTAAAGTGTCTCTACTCGTCTCGTTTCTAAGATGTAAACACATTAGAGGAAATATTTAATCTGACCCCGGACCGAAGATTTGAGGTCATGGAAAATTTAACACGTCATAAAAGTTTCCCCTGTAACTATCTCAGGTTAGACTTTAAATAGCCGTGTCTCTCTTGCTGCCAATGCACTGTTAAACGGTTAGTAAACCTGGGTTATTTTTATAAACGTCGAGTCATGGACTTAATCCTCAACACCCAGTTAAACTTTTCCACTGACTTCTGGTGTATAACAGAGCAATAAAAAGCATTGAACAAGAGAGGAGAGGAAATGCAACTAAAAATATTATATTGATCCCTCGTTTCCCATACAATGTTCCGTAATAATGTTGACGTCTGGTGTTGTAGAACCGATCCACACGCAAAACAAGACGGTGGGAGAGTTTCCACCTTAAGTCAACTGTAAGTGACTGAAATGGCGTCAAAAGCCTGTTGCGGATCAGCCAATGGGCATCTACAATAGGTTTGTACACATCACATCTGTTGCCCCTGGTAACCACTGTTACCGGGGTCTACCGAGTGTGTACGTTGAAATGTCACAAACCCTCTCTTACTCTTTACTCACTTTCCTTCTCTCACGTCTTTCTTTTTCTTCTTTTCCTCCTCTCTCTCTCTCTCTCTCTCCCTCTCTCTCTCTCCCCTCTCTCTCTCTCTCCCCTCCCCCTCCCCCCCCCCCCCCCTCTCCCCCCCTCCCCCTCCCCCCCTCCCCCCCTCCCTCCCCCCCCCCCCCCCTCCCCCTCCCCCCCCCCCCCCCCCCCCCCCCCGCTCTTACTACCTCCCCTCCCTTCTCTCTCTCACACACACACACACAGGCACACACGTGTTGGCGTGTCTCCGTGGCGATCTCTTTGTTTACTTTAGCGCGTTATCTCGCCGGTGCGGGCCGTGTTTTACTAATGATGTCATCAAGGCCGTCCGGAGTGACAAATGGGAGGCTGCTAGCCTCCACCCCCCCCCCCCCCCCCCCCCCCCACACACACACACACACACACACAGAACCAGGCTTTAAGTGCCCCTGCGGTTGCTAATGGCCATGCCCCCCCCACATGTAAGGCCACTTCACATCACCGGAGCACCACCCTCCCCCTGAGGGAGGAAATGACATGATACTGGCTTCCCACACACACACACACACACTTATCACTCGACATCACCGTTAAATCACCACCCACCCGAGATGTTATAGTCCAGCTTATAATGCGTTTTATTTGACATCACAGGGGCCTAATAAATAGTGTCCAGAAGGTTTAAACAATACAGTGGAACTCTGCCAGGTCGCCTCTTAACGTAGGCCCGCCCCCGTAGATACGAAGACCATCAGGAACACGTGGACCTTTGAACGTTGTGCAATGCGCTAAAGACAGAAACACCAACCCACGCTGTAGGATTATATTCTATTCCATTACATTTTATTCTATTCTATTATTCATTGGAAGCAAAGCGTACAACTTTAATTATACATTCGATGATAGTGACAGAGGAGAATATCACCTGGAGGACAATGTTGTGAACTTTGCCATGAAATCTTGATTAAAGTTCAAAGAGCATCGCTCCTTAATAACCTGTCTGTATTAACTGTCTAACCCCTACCTGCTCCTTAATGACCTGTCTCTGTACTGTCTAACCCCTACCTGCATTATGTATTATGTATGCACTCTGGGTTGCTTGTAAGCGTCTTCTAAATGTTTTAATATTACACAACCATTAAACTATTTAGAAATGGAAGAAGAGAGGTTATATCAATAATTATGTCACGGTTAAAAGGTTTATATCAAGAATTAGCCAGCAGCGTAGTTCATTATATTACCATTTCTCTCTCCTGTGTTTTGCTATGGCTCACCCCTCTCCTCACACCACACCATTATAACTTTTATTAACTAAAACCATTGAAAGCTTTTGGTCTTTCTGCCCACTGAGTGCTACCTTACACCTTCCTACTGCTGCTGATGTCATTTCCACACACACACACACACACACACACACACACACACACACAGAACCAAAGTGTGTGTGTCGTCCTGGATGCACACGTACACACTAGTACGTATTTTGCCCGATATTGTGATTGCGATTATTCATTGCGATTAACAGATTATCAATTTGCCAACCTTGCCACCAGGTCACATTGCTTCATGTCATATATTTAGTGGTAGTGATTCCTCAGACTCCACATGGACACACATGGAAGATTCTAGCACCCTTAACGGCAATGCCTGTGATTCGTTAGAGCGCAATAATGCAATAATTGAGACCTTTCATGATTAGCTAATTGCAGAGGCAATAATTGTGTATTTATTTCAATTAATAGGCAATTAATTGTGCAGCACTAGTGCACACGCACACACGCACACACACACACACACACACACACACACACACACACACACACACATATGCGTCCGCTAAGTTTACTCACTATAAGAGCAGATTTGTGTGTGTGTGTGCGTGTGTGTGTGTGTGTGTGTGTGCGTGCGTGTGTGTGTGTGCGTGCGTGTGTGCGCGCCCACACACGCTAACGGCTTAAGAGTCGTCTTTATATTGAGAAATGATGATACCAATATAACAACAGCTTTGGGATATACAATTTACAATAAATATAATTTCTATATAAATACATTTTTGGAATTTGTATAACATTTGTTACCAAAACTATTATTATTTCAAAACACTGCTTGATTTTTGGACAAATTCTAACCTCAAGTGTAAATCTCGTCATGCTTTGATTCCACGTATTACTTTGATATGTTAAGGGACGGCTCAAATGCTTTTCTCCTGAACGAATTAAAATCTAAAACAAGAGTACAAGTAAGTAGAAACAAGTACAAATCACTGCTAGATTCCTGTACTCATCTTACGACTTTAGACACAGTTCTTGACTTGTATTATTTCCTAGTTTGTCTCTATAACAAAATAGAGAATACCATGTCCTGGCTTTTTCATTTTGTTTCCTATATTTCCCATTAAATAGTTTTTATTTTTAGTTAACAAAATTCTAGTAATTATCTTTGTAGGCAAATTCTATTCATTGTTTTTCAGTTGGGTCAACTGCACTGGAAAACATTACAGATGACAATTCACGTCGTGTAATTGATTCAGCATTAAATATCTACTCAGACTATTTATCTGAGCAGAGTATCTCAACACATGATATAATATTTCTAAATATATTTCTATATGTTATATATACAGTATGTAAAGCAATTGTAGCACAAGAACTGCAGGATTTCAAAGGGATTATTCCATAGCCGTTCTCACAGTGTACGTATGCAATATGTACACAATCCAAAGGCCTTTATACACAACTCAAGAATGTGTAGACAGGAATTGAACATTTAATTGAACGTTACCGCTTTAGAAATAGACGGTTTCCACTGCGTTTCAACCAAAAACACAACCTTTAAGTGACTTCAAAAGATGACACTTTTTAAGAATTACTACAACTAATGCAGCTGGACTGGTTAAAGCATCCAAACGTAATAATAATAATAATAATAATAATACTGCCAAGCAAAGAGTTTTCATTCAGCTTCCATCTAAAGTGGCAGTTTCATCTTTATGTTGAAACATATGTCCAGGATGAAGTGACTGTCGTCACCAACCACCCAGAGAACATCTTACATCCACAACTGACCCGGGAGCTAGTTAGTTAGTTAGCTTCTTAGTTAAGAATTTGACTTTCTGAATTAAAACTTTGTCTCTCTTGGTTAAGACTATCTAAACCCAGAGAAACAACGTTTAGATTTTGTCTATTTCAGTCTCCACAAAGTTAAAACTGCCTCCCTATGTTAAGACTAACTTAAGACTGTCTTCCTAACTAAAGACTGTCTTCCTAACTTCCTAAGACTTTGTCTCTCTTAAGTGAAGAATTTTGTCTCCCATAACTTAACAACTTAACAGTTTTTCTTAACAGTTTCATGGTAACACAGCCAAGCTTAGCCTACCTGGGGTTCGGTCCTCTCTCCCTCTCCCTGGTCTGGATGGTTTGCGATAGTCTCTCAGCACTATAGTCTTTCTCTCTCTCTCTCTCTCTCTCTCTCTCTC
>OOFB01017500.1:6210-19237 GCA_900323305.1 Trachyrincus murrayi | reverse complement strand
TCACCTTTTCTCTGAAACACAATTTGGAAATTCAAGGGTGCATGTTAGGATAACCAGCGAGTGTTATTTGTCTGTATTTTGTCTACTTATCAGTTTCTCATTGGCATATGAATTGTGGATTGTGTGTGTGTGTGTGTGTGTGTGGGCGGGGGTTGGGTGGGGGTGGTGGGGGGGGGGTTGTGTGGGGGGGGGGGGGGGGTTTGTTGGGTGACTTGCCAGGGTGTAGAGAATTCAATTGTAGGAATGACAGGGCCAGCGTGTCAGTCCTCCAGCGGCGAGCAGCGGAGCATCGCGGCTGCCCGTTTCCCAGCGCGGGACAAGGGGGTTAAGTACCACAGAATGGCCTCTATTATCCTCAGTGAGAACGGCCCATGTGGCAGGGCCGGCAGAGAGCCCCCCCCCCCCCCCCCCCCCCCCCCCCCCCACCACCACCACCACCACCACCTCCACCTCCAGGGTCCGGCACACAGACTACCATCCCAGCCTAACTCACCACCCCCATCCACCACCACCACCACCACCTCCTCCACGCAACACCACCACCACCTCCTCCTCCTCCACCCCCATCCACCACCACCACCCCCCCCCCCCCCCCCCCCCCCCCCACAGCCCTCCCCCCCACCCCAATGCACCACCACCGCCCCCATTCACCACCACCACCACCCAACACCACCTCCTCCATGTTCTACTGGAGTAAAAAGTGCTTAAGTACCGTATGGGAACCTGCTTACTGAAGTGCCACAAGTCAAAGTCATTGACCTGACATGACCTCTGTATATTTTTGAGGTCCACTACACGCCGGTTGTTGTAGGCCTTCTCGATCAGCCAAATTCCTTCTCCTCGCTAATTACCGAAAGACACAGAAAAACATGACATGTGACATGAAGGAGATTGTTCAGCGCCAAAAAAAAGAAAGAGGCCATTTTATTTCTACACACTAAGAAGGGCAACGTCATTGCGGAATTCCGCATTCAGATCCCCCCTCCCGGGCTAGCGCTGAGAGCCAAGATGGCTGCTGCAGGGTGAATAAGGCCTATTGGCTCCCCATCTGGCTAATGGGCAAGCCTGCCAGAATGACCCTTGAGCCTATAGGAGACGACGGTTGTAGACACGCACCGGGGGTTCATCACGTCTCGTCCTGTAATAAACGAACACTTGTCTCCGCCAACATTAATGAGGGTATAAGTGATGGGGGGTTGGGGAGGTGCGGTGATTTCCTGACACGCATGGGGGAGTTTGATATGACATCATTGCTGATACTAAATACTAATAAGTTAATGTGCCGACATTGCTGGCCATTTGGAGAAAAGTGCACGCAAACAGTGGTCTATTATACGTTTTTTTTGTTTTTTTTACTGTGACTGAGAATGGTCTGCTACAGTAACTTGAAACAAACGCTATACTCAAGCAGCAATTGCCACAATACTTAACACAATACTTATTTTAATAAACAATGAAAGTGTACAATTAAATTAGTATTGTTTTTTAATTTAATTTCTTCAATTATAGGCCTACTATTCAAGTAAACAACACTATTTTCTGGAATCTGCTCCAAAAATCCACACAAATCACACAAAACAGACATATCATACAGATAAACCTGAAGGCTTTTGAAATATTTCTTGTTGAAATATTTACAACGCACATACAACTTCAGTTTGAAAAAAAGTTAGGACTAATAGACCTAGCGTTATTTCCAAACACACATTGCCCTCCAGTGGCCAACGCCAGCAAGTGCGATGCATAGGTGCGTAGACGAAAAACATCATCATAATGGGAGGAATATATAGAAAATATATATAACAATATAAAATTACCAATTACAAAATTAAAATAGTTTTTTTCACCATATAGATACCTGCGTGTAACCGAGTGGGGGGGGGGGGGTTGTTGAAAGAAAAACAGCGTTATTTTTTTTAAACATACCCAGCAATTCCTACTCCAACAAGATGTGTACAATATGATGTCACATATAGGTCTGTTTCACAACAAGGAGTCACGTGATATCCCGATTTTTAAGGCGGCGTGTGATGTCACGTGGACCAACTTTAAATTACCAGATTTGCTCTACCAAATTCTACCAAAGCTGGCAAAGACCTTGATCTACATCAGTGGCTGACTAGAGGATGGACGCAGCACACACACGTGTCAATAGAGACCATGGCCCTGTAGGAGAAACAGTTTTCAGGGAAAATCTTTATTGTATGTTATTTGATTATATATGTTTAAGCTCATTTCCGATAGCATCTTCTGGTTTAGCCTGCTATTAGAATACATTTTATCTTCAGTTAAGTGCTGGAATCAAATAAACGTGTATATATTATTATTGTTTGTTATTATTGCTGTTAATATAATAATAGAAAGACCAGCTATGCCCATTGTCTGTGGCATGACTGGAATATTCTTTGGTCAAAGGAAACCAAAACATGTTGGTGAATAGAATAACAAAACCTTGTTTACATAACACTGGGGCTCTAAAACTCATAATGTTTTATTAAAAAATGTAAAGTGTATCAATAAAATAAAATACTAACAATAAAAATGACATTGCTCTTTTGGCAATTGGCAAAGTGTAAGTTATAGTACGATATCAGTCCATCTGGATGGTAAACCGACTGCATTTTCATAGTGGACTTCAACCCAAAAACTTTCGGCAATTATCTAATGTAGATTCAAATTATGGTGGAAACATATGTATACAACACATTTATATAATCTATGAAACATATTAATATATGTTTTAAGTGATTAGAAAGAAACAAATACATATAACACCAGTACCAAGTTAACATATAATAGGCCTACCTAGTCTACTTTCACAGTTTGTAAACAAAATGTCTGACTGAGGTCGTCTTCTCTGCCTTGTATCCCACTCCTGCCGACCGTAGGAGAAGGGCATCAATCAATCAAGGGCATCAACTCAGGTTGAGTCTCGTCCTAGTCTCGCCCTCGTGGACCAACAAAGAAGAGTACGAGTTTTTCATCAAAGTGGACTCCACCATTTCCCAAGCAGGAAAAATGAAACAAAAAACATTCAATATTAGGAGCATTAGATTTATTAATAGATTTGTTAGCATTACATTTTACACGTACAATTTTTGGGAAATGTAAATACTATATAGGCCTACTATAGGTACTATATACAAACATACATTAACATCGGAGTCAGCATATCAAATAATTGCTTATTAATATGTCAAAGGTCAACAGTGCCAGTTTTCAGAAAATATTTTGATGATATATTATATGTTGAAATTAATTAAAATGTGTTACGTAACAGTTTTTAAGCTGCTATCAATGAATTATATCAAAACACTTGAAACATTTAAACACATTAAAACAAAACATAGTTGTGGTATTTCTAAAATCACAGTTGCACAGTTTTTTGTGTAAAGGACAATGCAATTCATATGTATTTCATATATGAGAGAAGATGGAAAAACAAATTGTGGTCTGTGATCTGTCATCGACTCATGCCAGCCTCCGCACGTCCCAGAGACAGAAAGTCCCTCCTTTATCAGATTAGCAGATTTAGCACTTATGTGCGGCAACGTTACAGAACGCCACCCAGCCAGTTCTTGAGTAATGCCCCAGCAGCGTCGCCACGGAGACGGACGCCACTGTCTGGCGGAGCCCCTGTTTTTATGATTGGTTGTTTCCAGACTGACATTAGTTTAGTTATTGAGGACCAACAAGAGGCCTGGCGGGAACAGTGGGCCCTGTGTGGCCTGGCCTGACCCCCGCCCCCCCCTACTACCACCACCACCACCACCACCACCCTCCACTCACACACACACACACACACACACACACACACAGAGACACACACACACACACACATACACACTGCTCGAATGATTATCACAATGTGGCTCCAGATATCCTATGGGCGATTCTCCGACAACACATCAACACCAATTTGGCCCGTGGTCCCATTCATGTGAATGTAGCTTCAGGAATGCTCTAGCGGCCGTTGTACTGCGACCAGGGAACATTCTGTCAGGATACGGGACGGGTCAGGACGTTGAAAGGCTTTGGACCCCAGGATTTGATTTGTATGAGAGCTGACGTGGCTGACGTGGCACATTTTGTTCGTAAAAATGGTGTAGTCATCACTTGTTCAGACGTATTTTACATTATTAAACAGTTACTGAAGGACAAAAGTTATTCAGTCAAACGTTAGAGAGGAGGTGACGAGAAGCACCTCTACCTGTTATAATAACCAAGCGGGTTTAGGTTTTTTCATCATTATTCATTATTTTGAATAATTTTGCACTAAAAGTGAGATCAGGGCAGCGGGGGAAAAAAAGACAGTGCAGGTTTAACTGTAATTTTTTATTTTCCTGAGCTACGGCTCAGAATTGGCCTCTGATCACCCGGTGAGGATGTGTGTGCGTGAGGTCCGTTTGTATTAATGCGGTGCGTGTCCACTTCTACCCACATGTCGTTTGAAAGGGGCCGCGTGGACATGACAAGCCCCACTTTGCCATCTATTCTAATGGAAACGATCTGGACACAAAAATGGATGTCACGGCTCTAATTGCGTTCCCGTAATTACAGATAATTGCTCCCTTTTGCCACTGCCATTAAAGTGTAATGTATTCACCGTATTCACCCTGCGCTGAACAACACTCTACAAAGGCCTCATTTGAATATGTTTTTCTGTGGGTGTATGTGTGTGTGTGTGTGTGTGTGTGTGTGTGTGTGTGTGTGCGCGTCTCTACAGGGAAAAATAGATGTTACCAATTATTTTGAGATTTTAATTTGCAATGTCAGAAAAAAAACGATGTCTTCAATCAATCTTTCAAAAGTCTTAAAAATGCTAAGAATTGTTCTTTTTCTGACATTGCAATTTCAAATCTCAAAATAATTGGTAACATCTATTTTTTTAATAATTTACTGAATGCCTCTTGCATTAACATCACACAGATCAGGACAGCGGAACCAACAACACTCATATTTTTTAGGGCGTGGTTTGGCTAGCTGTGGTGAGGTTTTGAAGCGACAGCTCTTTGCGTGTATAATTGGGTTTGTATAATTCAGAGGCACTACAAAGCACAACAAGCGTCACTGAAACACCCGCCCTCCAGAACAGCCATTCACGTCGCCGTGGGACTGAACGGGCTCCCGTGTACCGCTGTATCCTGTGACGTGCATCTTATATATACTGGTCCTCGACAACAAATGGCCCTCATGACGTGGTCCTCATATGCACTTCATAAGCAGTGTGGGCAGGAAGGCCAGTACTCTGATAGGTCATGGTAACCAAAGACTTAACCCTATAGGGCTGAGCAATAACCCTTGGGAACTTGATTATTCAGAATTGACTATCATCATACCCATTTATCTACATAAACAGTAAAGTGGTAAAGTCACTCCCTACATCCATTCCTACCACATCCAACCAGTGATTGCACAGCAAGACTTCTGCTTGCAAACTCAGAAAGTCTAAGCACAAAAGTTTGATAGGAAAGCTTGAAGATGTAGAACAAAAAACAAACAATCAGTAAAACAAAGAATGACACTATAGAGAAACTGAAATTCCATCCTCAAACATCAGTAGTTCACTTATTGGACTCCTCCAACTCTTAGCCAATGAAATATTGCCTTTAGATTTCTGAGGTGTCATTACCCTGCAAAAAAACCTTCAGACCTTATGCAAGCTAACAAGATCATCATCGGTCTCATCAGTGGTCAGATCCAGGTCAAGGTTATTAAATGTGTCACCAGCCCCTTGGCTTTATAGGTCACTTTGGCTTGATTCATGTCTTGAAGTGAGTGGGTAACTGGATCACTGGGGAACTGGGTGGGTGATGGTGGTGGTGGGGGGGTGGTGATGGGGGAGACAGGAATACTTAAATGATGTAAGTTACGTGCAGCAGAGAATGTCCACTCTGCTGGGAGCCACATTATAGGGCTGGTGTTGGCATGCTGTGAAGCCCTGATCCGAACTGCACTTCCTGTTTACCAGCGGAGCCTTTCTATGGAAACCAAGACCAAACAGGAAAAAATATGGGACACTATGAAATTATAACATAAATAATTAATGAGCTTGGTGAAAAAATCCTTGAAAAAGTACCAAAATTACATAAACCTTACCGGAAATGTAAAATGCAGGGTTTTTTGCTAAATTGTAAAATTGTATATATTTTTTGGTCATGTTTTATTCTGTTATACACAATACATAAACAGACAATAAATAAACAGTTTTAGCTATGATAAAGGCATACATTCTGTATCGAGGGATGGCTTACTCGACTTTCAACTACTACTAATTCAACTACTAACAACTACATGACGGTCAAATATAATTATCAACAAAAATCACCATTAAACAGGTCAAGAAACTAAATATCCTCACATATAATAAAACATAATTATATGTCAGGATATTTAGTTTCTTGACCTGTTTAATGGTGGGTTTTTTAAAATAGAAAACATGATTTCATGAAGAGTTTCTGGTGACTGAATGTCAGAGCTAAACTTAGTTGCGGTGTAATCACTGAATTCCAGCCTGTGTACTTTGTGGCTGAAAGCTGAGGGCTGAGGACGCCAAGGAGAGAGTCAGGTAATAATCATTATCAAAAAACCATGGGTAACAAAATATATATGATCAGCTTATGATCATACAAGTACTGGGGGTACAAAGCCTATAGCCTAATTCTATCACATAGGCCTATATATATTTTAGCAATAAATAAATCCATGCGTTTAGTTTGATAAGCTATAGGCTGATCTTGCAGTGTGTAGCATACAGCTCAGTCGTATGCAATTCGTAAATTTAATTTGGATTATTTCATTCAAAAGTCTAATTTTAAAACGTAAACAAGATAATAGATGAACAGGTGGTTTATGTGAGTGGTGCTCTCTAATGCCCCCTACAGTAAGTTTACCGCTACTATTCCCAGGCCGCGGTGCGCTACAACGCCTACACGCAGAGCAAGTGTTGGACAACACCCAGAAGCTCCGCAACCTCGCTGAATACATCAACCGTACACACACACACACACACACACACACACATATCACAAACACAGCGCGGACCTTTTCACATTTTCTTTTTGTTTGGAAAAAACAAGTGCATATTCTATTTTTTTAAAAATACATAAATCTGTAGTTTAAATGAAATGTAGTTTAATACAGACAGTAGGCTAAGTATATGTGGTCAGCCTTATTTAGCACTTGTTATCACACGTGTATTATACATGTAGGCCTATTAACTGTTTTATTAGCATATGCATTTCAATTTTACTGAATTCAAATGTAGCCTATCTCTAAATTGCTTGAGAATGATTATCTAAAATACTTAAAAAGTAATAATTTAATGTGTGATATTCTGTCTTATTTCAGGTGAGATGGGACTTTTGTGCAACGCCCTGAATAAATTGGAGTGAACGGTGAATTGGACAGTCAGACGGAAACATTTACTGCTTGTCGATTAGATATTAATACATACATAAATACATTAACGGCAATATTGAGAAATGTGAAGAAGAAAAGGTTTTGTCTCCACACTATAATTGTGTTAAAATACGCTATAAGCCAGTTTAGTGTAAAAGCTGGACATTTTGAGATTATTGTAAATATAACCAATCAGGCTACTAATGAGCCTCTTATGATGATTTTTTTCTATCAATAAATCAGTGCGTCATCATATTTTATACTAGCCTATATAATAATCCTATATTTTAGTAAGCCATCATCTTATTTGGTGTAGTTCTATAGCCTTATATATTCGATGTGAGGAATAGATTAGTTTGATAGATTTCCTACTTCAACTATATATGTTATTGACGACGTTTATTTTGTCCTCAATTAAATGCATGTAAAAATGTGTCATTGATTTAACGAATTAACATTTTTAAACTTTTTTTTAAGCACCCTGATTGGTAAACCTATCAAATAAGAGGATAATAAAGTAGTAAATAGACTATTTGATCAAGACGTTGGATTAATGTGCTGTTTACCAGATCAAATTTGATTCTAATTCATGTCGTTGCTCATCCCAGACAAATAGCCTAATCAATTATTAGTGGCGATGGTTAGGCCTATAAACACATTTTTAAAAATAAATTGTAGCCTAATGACGTCACTGACGTCACTGATTTCCATAAACGATTCAAATGACGAGCTACATAAACGTCTTCAAATAGCCCCATCAGTGAGCCCCAAATGACATTATATGCAGGGTTAGGGTTAGAGTTACACCATATCAGTCCTATATCCCACAAAGTAGGCATATACATTTAATCATTCCTTTTTGCGCATTAAAGCTAGAGATCCTATATACTTCAAATGAAGACGGAGAGCGTGGCGCAGAGCGGACCGTTTGGCGGGAGGAAACAGAGTCTGATCGAAGACGCGCGGAAGGAGCGCGCGGGCGGATCCTCCGCGCCAGGCGGCGGCGGCGGCGGCGGCGGCGGCGGCACGTGCGGAGAAAACGTCGCGTTTGAGACGCGGGACGACAGAGTCGTCCTGGACGTGGTGTTCGCCCTCGGCAACGAGAAGAACTCGGGACTCTTCAAAACTGGGAAAATATTCGAGGTGAGAAAAAAAAAAAAATTAGTGTCGTAATTATTGTGTTGGAAATTGTTGAGTTAAGTAACGGTTGACGTTCGTGGTTGTGTTTCGCCGGTGTTTCAGACGTTTGAGGCTAAACTTCTCCATATTGAAAGTCGACCCGCCAGGAAGGTGAAGAACAGCACGCTGGTGGACCTGGAGTTCTTCATGAAGTGTGAAGTGCACCGCTCGGACCTCGACGTCTTCATAAACTCACTCAAAAGGGTGGCAGACGACGTCCGCACCTTCCCAGAGGAAAAAGGTATAGGCTCAATGTATTGTCCTGTGATAGGCCTATTAGTGGATCGCATTTGACTGTTTTTAATAATGCTGTAATTATGGATATGCTTCATCATTAATTGCCATGTGTGCATGATTTTCATTGTTAGCCTATAGGGTTAGGGTCAAGTAAAGGGGTAAGAGGGTAAAGGTGTAGAGATGCTTTTTTTGTAGTTACATTTTTTTTAAGGTAGCTGCAAAAACCATAGGAAAGGAATAGTTATTCAATATAGAATGTTTTGTAAAGGGTTTCAATTCAACTGGAGGAAACAAGCATGTGTTTTTCTTCTCTGTGCCGCAGTTCCCTGGTTTCCCAGGAAGATAAAAGAGTTGGACAGGTGCAACTTGTTGATAACCAAATTTGATCCCGACGTGGACCAGGAACATGCTGTATGTATTTCATGTTACTGAATAACATGATTTTGTAGATATACATAAACTAATAATTCCCATTTTGCAGGGATTCAGTGATCCGGAATACAGAAAACGGAGAGCATTCTTATCTGAGCTCGCCTTCAGCTACAAACAGTGAGTTATCTTACTTAATCTTACTTAATCTTATTTTATTTAATCTTACTTAAATTCAATTCAATATAATTCATTGTAAATGCACAGGTGCACATACAACGAAAAGGTAGTTGTTTATAAATATTAATAAAACAAATAAAGAAGGAATAAAAATATAGGCTACATGGTCTGAATTCACTGTAAGAGTATACGGTCCCTAACCTCTATGCTCCTTAAATTATGACATGTTCCCTCCTCCGGTCGCTTTGGATAACAGCGTCTGCTAAATGACTAATATATAGGAAATAGTTGTGAATAGTAGCCTCGTAATAATAATGAATAGTAACAATAGTGAATAGTAGTAATAATAGTGAATAGTAGCTTAGTAGTAATAATCAATAGTAACAATAGTGAATAGTAGTAATAATAGTGAATAGTAGCCTAGTAATATAGTGAATAGTAACATTAGTGAATAGTAGTAATATTAGTGAATATCAATAATAGTGAATAGTAACAATAGTGAATAGTAGTAATATTAGTGAATAGTCATAGTGAATTGCATTGATTCTTTTTGGCCACAGGGGGGACCCATTACCTACAGTGGAATACACCACAGAGGAAGTGTCCACATGGTGAGAGGGCGGCACCACAGCATACAAGCGTATATGGACGTGAAGAATATATATGTTAGGCATATATGCATATCAAGCACGATGTGTCTGTCATATGACCCCATGTGTTGCAACAGGAGGGAGGTGTACCACACGTTGAGGAGTATCTACCCCAGCATGGCCTGCAGACAGTTTCTGGAAGCTCTACAGCAGTTGGAAAGGGAGTGTGGATATGGAGAGGACCGGATTCCACAGCTCCGGGAGGTCTCTGCTTTCCTCAAAGGTACAGAAAGACTGGGAGAGAGAGAGAGAGGATGACTGATTGTCTGAGTGAAGGACTGAAAGAGGAAGAAAAACATGAATGAGAATGTGCAACAAACGTGCTAGAAGAACTACTTAAGAACTGCTTAAGTGTTCCTCACATGTCCTCTTCCAAACCATCAATCAACTCACATGCATACAGCAGATATCTGTTAACAGGAACCCCATGTGAGATCATCAAATTTAGACGTTTTGATCTGCCATGGTTTATTCACTTTTAACCAGGTGGTACATTTTGTATTTGACTTGTAGTTTTAGTTCATACTTTTGTAAAGTAGAAAAGGAAAAAGTATGGTGCATAGCAGCGAAACTGTTCCTGGCAGCAGTGACAATACAAATGCTCACTAACATAACACCTTTTCAGGTGGTGAGAGGAGCTGTCTTTATGGTGCAATGAAAAGCGTCTACAGAGGCTTGTTAAATTAACTTAACTAGTAGTTGATACTAACTAGTAATAAAGTTCAAATATAATTTGCGATATTATTATTGGGACTCATTTTTCCACTACTCTGTCTTGTAGAGAAGACAGGCTTCCAGCTGCGGCCAGCCGTGGGCCTGTTGTCAGCCAGGGACTTCCTGGCCAGCCTGGCGTTCCGTGTGTTCCAGTGCACCCAGTACATCCGCCACGCCTCCACGCCCATGCACTCCCCCGAGCCGTGAGTCCCACCTTTGTGCACGTTGGCGGTGGCGGTGGCCGTGGTGCACACTTTTCGGCCAATTTTTATGGTGCCATGATCTATCCAGTTTTTCTAACGCATCGCTGATTTCTTAATTTTCTTTTTATCAAATAGAGATTGTTGTCATGAGCTGCTGGGTCATGTTCCTATGCTGGCTGATAAGGAATTTGCTGAGTTTTCACAGGTAAACATCGTACTTCGTACCACTATTTGTCTAGTTTTTACAGTTTGTACCGTTTTGCAGGTATTGTAGTGATTGATATTGATGTGTACAGTTGGTACAGTCGGGATGGAGTTGAGTTTGCATGAGTTGAACCTCATTACGTTGAACTGCTTTCTGTAGGAGATCGGACTGGCCTCACTTGGAGCATCCGATGAGGACATTGAAAAACTTTCAACGGTAAGAGTTTAGACGTGTGGCGATCATGCACAACACTTACAGAAGAGTAAAACAATGAACATACACTCCATCTAAAGAATTTAGATTTAAACCAGGACTTTAAGAATTTGTACTTTGTACTCATTAACTAAATATCAGTGAATCATTGCCTTGAAACTAGAGGGGACAGTTGGTAGGGCCCACTCAATTTTGGGTCTATTGGGACCATCTAGCGGTGTAAGTATGATACTGTACACTATGTGTAACCATCTGGTCCCCCCTCCTCCTTACAGTTGTATTGGTTTACCCTGGAGTTTGGTCTCTGCAAACAGAACGGTGCTTTGAAGGCTTATGGCGCCGGGCTCTTGTCCTCATATGGAGAACTTGTTGTGAGTCATTCATTTTCCATCCATTTTCGCTACAGTCCTTTGAAAGATTTTGAACCATCCTTAAACGCAGACCTGCTTAGTTTGAAGGGAATTTATTGGTATTTTTGTGCTGTTTTGGTTTTTATATTTTATATTCTTACCACTCTTTCTTTACCATTATATTCTTTATGGTTATTTTTTCACTGGTTTACTGGGACTCACATGTGTGGGTATTATTTCTTACATTTTGTCTTCAACTTCAATGTACATCCGTATAATGTACTGACAGCTACTTGGGCGAGCCTCTATTTTACTTGAGGGTGGTTCTAGCGTGTGATGGTATGTTTACTTGCATTTTCCTTTGTTTTATTTAATAATTTCCTCTTTATTGTTATGCTTCGTTTATTTATGCTTTTATTCTGAAAAGCGCTTTGAGTTGCATCTATTCGCCTGAAAAAAACGGCCCTATAAATAAAGTTTGATTTGATCCGTCTTGCAGTATGCTCTGTCCAATGAGCCCGAGTGCAGGCCGTTTGAGCCCGAGGAGACGTCCGTCCAGCCCTACCAGGACCAGACCTACCAGCCCGTCTACTTTGTGTCAGAGAGCTTCGAGGATGCCAAGGTTAAGATGAGGTAAGGCAGGCGGCCCTTTAAAATGGTCACCAAAAATAAAAAACTTTATTTTTATGACATGAACAACTGAATCTGTGATAATGCATGAATGTGCCGATAAAAAAGAGGAGGAGCATATATATGTATTAAAGGGCCCCTATTGGTGGATATAGATCACCACAAGGTAGATTTTGAAACAGCTTGTTATGGTCAACATCACACACCTGGTGGTAAAATAGGGCTCCTTTAAATATTACACTCGGTATATCCCATTTACCACTTTTCTCCCAACAGGAAGTTTTCTGCAAAGATCAACCGGCCCTTCTCGGTCCGCTACGACCCGTTCACCTGCAGCGTAGAGGTCCTGGACCAGCCCGAGAAGATCCAGAACACACTGAGCCAGATGAAGGAAGACCTGAGGATTCTGCACAGTGCCCTGGAGAAGCTGGCCTGACCCAAAACACACAAGACCTCCTCTTTCAAAGTTCAGTAAACAGAGTATATAGCTCTCTCTCTCTCTCTGGTGTGTGTGTGTGTGTGTGTGTGTGTGTGTGTGTGTGTGTGTGTGTGTGTGTGTGTGTGTGTGTGTGTGTGTGTGTGTGTGCGTGTGCGCGTGCGTGCGAGAGATAGGCCTACACATGACAAAAAACTATCCACGTTGTACGATGTACACTAGGGCCATTTACTTACTGCATAATACTACTTTGCATAATA
>OOFB01017497.1:83121-94014 GCA_900323305.1 Trachyrincus murrayi | reverse complement strand
CTATATATATATATATATATATATATACTGTGTATATATATATATATATATATCTGTCTCTCTCTCTCTTCTCTCTCTCTATATATATATATATATATATCTCTCTCTCTCTCTCTCTCTCTCTATATATATATATATATATATATATATATAAAAAACATGGAAAGACTGAGATTGACTCCTACGGTTATGTTTTGTAAAGGTGTGATTTCCGTCAGCATCTTTCCCAATTCCCACTTTGAGCTGAAAGATGAACCACCGTTGCCTTGAGTAGAGTCTTTAAGTATCCCAGGTAAGTATTGCTTACCTGGGATCCACCAGCCACAGGGACCTGGAAGATAAACAGGTTGGCCACCAGACCCTCCAAGGGGAAAGTCAGGCTGTCGATGTACACCGTGTAGATCAGACCCAGACAGCCCTGGAACACAAACACTCATTTGTTACATTTTACCGTAGAACCAGATCAATAACCTCATCTCAACTTGCTCTTATTTACCCATCAGGTACCCACCAAGGTAGATGTATTTGATTGCAATACCATCAAATTTTAATTCAGTTGTTAAATACATACTATATACTATTCGTGTTACTCAGATCACTATGCAATCAAGACATTTCAATAGAGAAACAATTTGGAAAGGACTGTAAAGTGATTATTTCATTTTTTTTAAGTACGGGTATAAAAAACTTTTGTCATTTTATTTTTACATTTTCATATAAGGAATATTAACTATTGACAACATAGGCTTCTACTTCCTTCTCCATTGTGTCCATTGGTTGGATGTGTAATACCTCAACAATACATCAACAAATATATGACATATGATTCCAATTTGTCCATCAAAAGGACGTCATTGGGCAGAGATTATAGGCCATTTCCTGAAGAACAGGACATTTTTTACTAGGAAAAGTTGTCCAACGTGTTACTACATGTTTAAGTAGTTAAATATGTGACCTGAATCTGAATCGTGCAAATACAAGAACCCTTGATGTAGCACAAAAACACAAATGCTGCTTAGCCATTTCTGGCATAACTGTAACATCTAGTTAGGGATAATCTCAAACATACGCATTAGACAAAATAAGTAACACAAGAGAAAACATTTGCCAGACGATTGAAGAGATACGCCAACAATGTGATGTTTTGCTTTGGAACGACAGAGGGGGTAAAAAAACCATTTTAATCAACATTTAATGAGCTGGGGTCATCTTACCCGGAATATTTCTGGATAATCCAGCCTGGAGACAAGAATGAGACTTTTTGGTGCAAATACTTGAGCTGGCTGAACCAGACCATCTTCCTCCTCGTCTTCATCCCCATCCACTTCGATTGCCTTTGACCCCTGAATGAAAATCAAAACCAAACAAAAGGTTTGCATGTACGGAGGTGAACACAGTGTCATGGAGAGCAGCACAAATCTCAACATAAACACCTTTACCAAGAATCCATTCATTACATGCATTCCTGGCATACATGCCTACTGTCTCAGTCTGGTTTTAATTGCCTCTGCTGTGGATCCACAAGCCTTGTCTGGGGTAGGAGATACCAGCCTCTACAGCTCATTACTCGTAGCAGCCCTTATCACAATCAGTATATTTCTTCAGGCAATGAAAATATGCCACGGGGGCTTCACGGCGTCACAGAACCAAATTGCACGGGCTCAGAATATCCCCATTCAGACGGGACTCCACTTTCACCATTATTTTTGGGATTGGGTTGAATTATGAGAGAAAATACATTCCTCTACTACTACGTAATCCAGTTGGGTAGATCAGAACAGTGTTTGTTTTAGAGGAGAGAGACTTAAACAGCCTCCTCACGTTTTCTCATTAAAGTTTGAGCTACATGCTGAGTCACGGGATGTGTCTGGGTGCTTATTCGATTTATTTTTACACAGATAAGGGTATGAATGTAGAGGGCCAGATATAGCTCTGCATTACACGCCAGTATAGGGAGGTCGGGCCTTTGTTTAGAGAGAGTATTTTATCACATAATCATTGGTACATTGGTTTTGATCCTTGCAATATTATATTTTACATTCTAACCACATACGACCTACAATGTCTTTTCTAAGTGATCCTTCTGTTTTTACACTGTTACTATATTACTTTGTGGTGCAAAGGGGGATCAGGAGGCACTGTTTTAACAAAAGCCAAATCAGTCTTCAATATAATGTACTGTATAATGGGTCTTGTCTTCTGTGTGAAGACAAGACCCGACTCCTGAGTAACTTTAATTCTGCAATGAGGTCGAGGTGACACAAAAGAGGCCAGAGAGGACAATAAAAGAGTGAGCAATTGGTCAGTTGTTTATTGTTAACCGTTTTACTTTTTCCTCTTCTACAGCGGGTCAGGAGACAAAAGTCATTTGCGGCCTTAAACAAGCACAATGAAACCATTCACTTGGTAGTACGTGTGCTTTTCAGAGTAACACACATCAACAACATTATTATGTGTCCCCATATACCTGCTCAAAATGATTTGAAATCATCAATAACTTTCAAGTTTTTAATAACTACAAAAACAAAAAAACAAGTATTTGCTTGAAAAATATCAACAATGTGGCATGCCTAATAAAAAATATAAATATACCCCTCCCCATTGTTTCAAAATGAGCACAATTTAACAGACGCTATTTAAGACTCACAGCATTTTGATGAATTAATATTTTGATGACAATAAAAATTGTATATTATGTATTAAATTAAAAATTATGAGCATCTACCATTTGGTGAATCTTAATGACAAGGTAACAAGTCAAAATGAATGAATATTCTTGTTTAAGGTGTATTTGTTTGGCCTTTGAGGAAAACCCTCCAACTCATGCCTAGAAGTGACTTGTACTGTGTGTGTACTATCTGAGTCTGTTGCTTTTTACCTGTAGATTGACTTCAGCCTCAAAGAAAGTGAGACAGGAGCAGTAGTGTCTGTCAGACTCGATATCAGTCAGCACAACAGTGAAGAACGTGGGTGCTTTCCTCTCCCTGGATAGCCTCCAACCTCCTGGCTGGCAGAACTGCAAAAACACAATAAACATCACATCAGAAACGTGTGAAAGACAATAGCTAACACAAACACAAACACACAGTTTGAGGCTCATATGAAAGGGAGGTTTTCGGGGTAGATCAACTCAATGTTGTGGATCAAAGTTTTTTTTTTTTACAAATCCCCATTAGGGTATTCCAGTTAGAGTAAAGTGATAATATGTCAGGTAGCATATTACTGATGACACGATGGGGCATGTTGACAGGATGTCCTGTTTCAGTGCTCTAGCTACTGCGTCCGGCCATCACAATGGGAAATAACACATAATTGTTTTCCTTGAAAGTCATCAACTATAATGCCATTCCATAGTGTCTGGTGAATAGAGACAACCATGGTGTCTGTATACGAGCGAAAGACTTCACTAACAAGAGCAATGGAAAAGTACTGTCCCGAAATCTTGGCAAGACAATGTTAATCAAATATACAGCTGGGGCAATACGAAGCCAGAGAGACCAGAAAGGCTTTGTGTCAGTAATAATTTAAAGGGATCAAAAGTCCATTTTAGGTCAGGTCATCATGTAGTTTAATTCCGAAATGTGTGTGATAATAGCTGAAGATTGGATACGATATGGATGACTTCCTGTAGTATATTGGAAATGTACAAGATATGACATAATTTTATCTGAATATTGAAAAACACTATGTGACACATGGGCAGCTGCTAGTGTAATAATAAAAGCACAGGTGTAATGCGTTCAGCCAGATCCGTATCTCTACACATCAACATAGTTATGGTAATGAATGAATACTGCTCCTAGCCCACTAAGTAGGATGTTAGTAAGTTGCAGTATAACATGGAGAATGTCGAAAAAAAAAAAAAAGGAAGAGTGTTTGTTTGGCCATTTCGTGGAATGTGAAACTACACTAACTAAACAAAGGTTATTTGTATACTGTATAAAAGAGAAGGGTTCAAGGTGAGGAAACTGGCCAACTAAAGTCAGACGTGCTGCTGGAGTAGTACAAAGTGATACATCACAAACCACAAGGCAAGTTCAAGACTGGAGTCCAACCCAGTTTAGTATTGTGTGATCCCCTATAGAACGTCCTCAGTGAGATCAAAGAACACAACAGGAATATGAATAACCCCCATCTGAATGGTGCACTCAGTCAGAACATATCCTCCAAGCTTCAGATTGACTTGATCAAAGACCCTTTTTTAAACAAAAACAACAAAAGGTCTGCAGTTACTCTTTTTCGATATGGGCTTAATCACTGTTATATCAAGAGTAGTTTAGATAAGGGAAGTCAACAGACATAAGGGAGCAGTTGAACATTTGCAACGACGTATTTGCTAGGCAGCGCTATTATCTTTTTAAAGGCGATCATGGATTAGCCTTTTGAACGGTGTTAAAATGACTCCCCCAGGTGCAGAGACCACTGGACAGAATAATGACATGGAAAGATGCAAGACCTCCCCATAATTCTGCAGATACAACAATGTACAGGATATCTGTTAAAATGGTACTGTGGTGAAGTAAGAGGTGACTGTTGTTGTTGGGAGGCAGGCTAAAGTTCAGACAGAATAATAAAATAGAACATCACAGGAAACTGTCAATCGGTCCTTGTTGCAAGAGATAAAAACTCCTTTGGGACCACATGCCAAGGAAGGTGTGTGTGTGTGTGCTGCGTGCGTGCGTGTCATTGTTTCCATGTGTGCAAGTGAGCGAATACTTCAAATAACATAATCAAGCCAAGTTTTCCTTCAACACATTTATGGCCAATAGACCCTTTTCGTCATTGTAGGACGCTCATAATAGTAATTATGGGTCTGCTACTTTTATGTACCAGGGAACATGGTCCATGGTCAATGTGTGTTATCTTCACTAGTCTACTACCTGTGCCCCGGCAGATTAAAGGAGCAGACCCATAAGTAGTGTTATGAGCGAGTGTTACACCTGTGTGTGCAAAAAAAAAAACTGGAATATTCTATGAATAAACATCCTAGGGCTAGACATTTTTCCTACGGGACATTTAACTTTTTGTGTTAGGAAAGAAATGCAAAAAAAAAAAGGCGAGAAATATTTGAAGGCTACAAAACAACAGACAAAACAACGAAAGCAAACCTATTTTAAAGGAGCCGAACGCAGCAGTCTGCCAAACAGTAATAAGTATTTGTAAAAGCCAGTCTATCAACACACTTAAGTAGTAAAGAGCTATCCTGCCATCGGCGCGTGCGGTCGCTCTCCCGCTACGTTCACTCTTTGCCAGAAAAGTATTTGACTGAGGTAAGTGTAGCAGATCTGGGCAGACCTCCAGACAGCACAAGCACAAGTAGCATAGTTCTACAGAATACTACCAGAGGCGTCTGGCATATATTGTAGTGCAACAGGTGCTGGGGTTCACATATTGACCTGCATATTACACACACACATACAGAGAGTTTAAACAAATACGTACACACCCACAAGCATGTACACGGACGTGCACTGATAGATACACACACACACACACACACACACACACACACACACACACACACACACACACACACACACACACACACACACACACACACACACACACACACACACACACACACACACACACACACACACACACACACACACACACACACAGTGGTACCAGGGAAGGTATGTTGGGGTGTCTTGATATCCATGGCCTATTGGGTTGGGTGTTCCTGTGACATATTGTTGCCCTGCAACCAACCTCGCCACATCATGTGCTTTGGGGTGGCATGATTCCCCTGCACCAGTCCGAGTGACATGGGATATGCTTTCTGACCGGTGAGGAATCGCCGCACCACTAAATGAAAGCATGGAGCCCATGTCTCGTCAGGCCAAGGCTGTGTTATTATACTGTGCACATTGTTGTTACACTTGGAACATTTGGCATTGACCTATGATGTGCACGCATGTACAAGACACAGTAAAGACAAACCCCCCCTTCCAAGAATACGCACCTCTCATTATAATTCCTAGAACTGAGAATGAAGTCCTTGGTGGAATACAAATACAATATACTATATTCCCATCATTATCACAATATTTAGTTTAGCATGATGATGTAACTTATGAATACACTGCATCTCTTCCACCATTACGTTATTCAACCACAGCATGGCCCATGATGCAGCATAGACTTGATTAGTTCTGAGTATCGGTGGCAAAAATGAACACTAGGTTGACATTATTTTATGGACATCTGGGTAAAAGTAAGTCCCCTACCTAGCGCACCAGTGTTGTGCAGTCCAGTGCTGAGGTCTTACACAGACTCAATACCAGTGGCGGCTCCTGAGCTACTTGGTGGTGCGAGGCAGCATGATTATGCAAGCACCCGAAAATGTTTGACACGGTCACCACACTGGTGTCAAATCCTATGTTTTCTGCCAGTCTCCGCCAAACAGTTTGTGAACATTCTACTCTGCTCCGAACTCAAGTTGCGTTCTTTTGGTGACGTCGAGGTAGGCTACCTTTTCCGAGGCACTTTGACGTCACGACGAAGGGACACTGTGCTAAAAGTGTATCGCAGCATGGTTCACGAGAGCTGGATGAAGCAAGCGTGCCCCAATTGAAAATAGCGTGGGCCCGGATCTATACAAATATAGAAGAAAAAAAAGTTAACAAGGATGATGCAAGACCCAATGTCTTTGAGTGAGAAAGAAAAGAAAAAAACTACAAAAAAAGGCAGGCCGATGGGAAAACACTACTATCTCAACTGATTGGAATGCACAGCATTCTTGCTTGTGGAATGGCTCCAAGAAAACAGTCTCTGTTTTTTCCCCCCACCATAGATTAGCCTAAATTCCAAGATTTTAAACAATAAATCTCAAACACGGTAGACAATCTAAAGTGACTTAGTAGTAACGGATACTGAACCAAAAAAAAAGTAGTGTTAGATTTAAATTTGATAATATCAAAATAAATAATAAATATAACTTATAATAATAATAATAATAATAATAATAATAGTAATACTAATAAAAAAACAAAGAGCCATCTATAAACATCCAGAAAATCCAGGCTGTCTGAAAAGTCAAGTGATTTCCCAGACACTGGATTCAGGAAAACACAGCAACAGATGTGTGTGTTAGCCCTAGCTACAGTGTGCACTGCCAGCCTCAATTTCCCATCATCCACCCCATTCGCCTTCCCCCTCCAGCCATCCACTCTGTGGAGACTCGTGCTAAGGAAGACAACACAATAGAGGAGTGTGAGGTGTTGAGGATGGGGGCGGGTGAGAGGGTCACCGGTGTAAGCAGCCGGTGTCCGAGTGTCCAGCGTTATCAGTTCCGGAGGAGGACCGGATGGACGCGACACAAGAGACAGGGGTCGGTTCAACTTCCTAGGCCGGGGGCCAGGGCCGCGCAGACATTTGCGCTAGGAAGCGTCTTGAGTTGCGCTAGGGCCGCTAATCTATTCATAGCAAGCCAAGGAGGAAGTGAGGAAAACAGGAGTGTTAAGTGGGTGCGTTCACATGCACGCACAGCCACACACACACGTCTCTCTCTCTCTCTCATATGCACGCACGCACACACACACACACACACACACACAAATGCCTGAAAACTTCTTCAAGGACAGAATGATACAAACAAAACAAGGCCACTCAAAAGAGTCTGCACAGAAACACAACACTACTATCCCATGACTTGTTGAATTGCTGATGTAAACGTAGTAAAAACGTTGTACAAACTCAGTCACAGTGGACTGAAGGATTTGAATCCATTTAGTTGGTCTGGGCTCCATCTCCACATGGACCACTAAGTAGAGGTGGCGTGTTCTGATGACTCCTATTCCACAACAGTGCTTTCTCCCACTGTCACAACTCCTCCCTTTGCTGATCTATTATGCAAAGCCAGCAACATGTGGTTCATTTCAGGGATATTTTTAGCCGGCTTACAAAGGCACACTATAATTCATAAAATGTCTCCCTTGCTAATGTGTATATTGTCCCAATATATACTGTATATCAGAGAGAGAGAGAGAGAAAGAGAAAGAGAGATTAACTGACACAATTATACTCGAGAATTGTAATACATCTTTTGGGAAAAAGGCAGATGATTTAAATGATTGCGAACATTTTGATGTCTTAAAAAGACGTGCCAAGCGTATTCACGCTGAAACAGACAACTCTGCTAAACTTACCACATCAGTGAAGTCCTTAGGGAAGTTTTCTATGCTTGGGGGCCAATACTTTGGTTTATTTTAAAACACAAAATAAATGAAGAACATGCGGCAACTCACCACATGCAATCGATTACATTCTGAAATGCATGAAAAGGGGAAATAAAAAAGGACTCTTTGGGGGATTACACATTCCTTTTGTTATATAAATCCACTGTCTGACTCATTTAAATTCTGGCTCACACATCTTTGGTATTAAATTAAGATTACTGCATGTAGTCTATGGTCCCCGTGGGGATTGAACAATTCAAGACGTAAAGGCTGATGATACCAAGCAACACTAAGAGGTTATATTTTTGTAATCAATAATCATTGCCCAATTTCCCTCTCTTATGGCTTCCAATTATATCATTATAGAAGTAACGGAACGGAACTTACTTTTAAAGGAATTCCATTTGTGTTCCAGACACTGCTCAATAATGATTTTAGAGAAAAAAAAAGTTTGTCACATCATAATATATTTTAAGTGAATCATCAGGTAATTCAAAAGCTGTGCTCATTGGCTCTTTCCTCAGTTTGAAAGGTTTACAAATGAGGTTAGAAATTAAATAATTAAATAATTTAATCCTTGAATGGAAACAAAAGATTCTTAACCCGACGGGTTTAGTTTAGTACTTACGGCAGCAACAAACAAAAAAACCTCAAATGAACATCCAGGACGGGTTTTGGTTGTTGCCGACCTCAGTGCCAACCAGGAAGTCTTTTCCAGCCGGTAGAACGCCGGCTATCTCATGCCCGCATCGGATATTTAAGATATATTAAGGATATTTAATTGATTTACTTCGGACTATATCGGTTGACCCAGGGACTTTGTTACCATAGTTTTTCCGCATCTAACTAATGTAAACCCCAGCGATTGCAAGTGACGGGCGGATTTACCAACTCCCCTATGGGCGACGCAATTAAACTAAAGTAACACTCATATTGGACATCCATAGGTGTACCGCAGCCACTGATTCGGGAAATCAAACCACGTTGGTGGGCGTATATTTTAGTGCGGGGGGACGTCATCACATTCCTCCCCCTTAAAAAAAAATGAATATAGGCAGGCAGACATTTTATACTTTAGTATTTGTGAAGGAATTCCTCCTCCTCCCTCTCCTCTGCAAAGATATCCATTATTTGTCATTGGACCTTCTCCTCCCCATTCTTCAGACATCAGACTGTCTGGTGCTGAAGGTGGGAAGCCCAAAAACTCCTAGTCTTCACTCTTTAGTGAACAATTGCCTGAGATGATGACGCTCCCTTTCTCCCACCTCTTCTGCGGTGCAGTAGCAGGGAGACATGGACCGTTTTCCTATCTTCTCTGGTGTCCTCTAGCACAACCTCATAATTTACGGGACCCACCTGCCTCAAAATTACTGCCATTTTGGGGTGAGAAAATTATTTGTAAAAATTACGCTCTGCCCCATTCAGGCTTTGGCTGGCATAGGCTAGGACTTCCTCTGTCCCAAGACCAGTCTGCTGCACAAGTACAGCCCCAAGACCGACATCACTGGCATCAGTGTACACTACAAAATGGCTGCTGGAAATGTGGGTGTTTCAAAAGCGATACTGTGGAGTGCCGCTTTTGCACTCTGAAGTCCATTCGAATTTCACGTCTTTTCTTTTAAGGGTGTTCAGAGGTTCAGTGGTCTGGGAGAAGTTGGGGACAAATCTGTGGTAGCAGCCAGCCATACCCAGAAACCTCTGTGGTAACTTGAGGTTGGTTGGCACGGGATATTGCTCCACTGCCTTCGTCTTCTCCGGATCTACTTGGACCCCTGCAGCAGAAACCACGTGTCCCAGGAACTTGAGAGAGGTCTGGAAGAAGCTTTTCTTCATGTTCACTGTTAGACTCAGTTTGTCCAGTACCGCTTGGATGTTGAGGAAGTGTTGTTGCCATGAGGGTGAATAGATGATGATGTCGTCAAAGTACACGAAACAGATGCTGCCTCGAAGATTCCTCCGACCTCCATCAGCCGCTTAAAAGTGGATGGAGCGTTCTTCAAGGCGAAGGGCATGACCTTGAAGTGGTAGAGACGTGTGCGCAGACAAAGGCTGTTATTTCTTTGCTGTCCTCGTTTATTCGACACTGCCAATACAAACTGTTAAGATCGATGTTGGAGAACACTACTGAATCGGCCAGGGACTCCAGGATCTCCTGGATTGTAGGCAGGGGGTATGCATCCGTGTATGTGACCATGTTCAGTTTTATATAATTCACACAGAATCGATGTCCTCCTAGTTTCTTCAGGATGAGAACCACCGGAGAGACCCACGCCGAGGAGGAAGGCTCAATAATATCTGCCAACATCTCATCAATCAGCTCTTTTATGACTTTCAGCTTGGGTGGAGACACCCGGTATGGTTTCTGTTTGATGGGAACCTCAAGGGTCAAAATTCACGCTCCCGCCGAAACAGCTGTGTGCATTGTCAATTGAGAGCGTTGAATTAAACCTGCCTACCACTCATCACTACGCTTAGCCTAATACAAAACCTAATTAACGGACTCACAACAATTAAGATCACCTTATCGCTCCTAACCGATTAACCAGCCACCATGCTAGTGGATTAATAAGACCTCATTCAGACTTTGTTTAGTAACCGCAGTGATTTCAGTTTGATGTTTGAGGCATATAGGCCTACATATAGAAAGTATGTGTATATATATATATATATATATTTAAAGGAAAAAGTAAACAGGACAACAAAATAATATATC